>NJDC01007655.1:21748-33334 GCA_002245475.1 Calephelis virginiensis
CGGCCTCCGTTCTCATGACGTTGTCACGTTCGACTATCATCAGTAAACAGACTTTACAGACGAGTTTTGGCGCCATCGTGAATGAAGGTGGTCGTATTTTTTTAATTATTATTGAATTTCGTGTTTATATTGAGTGAAACTGGTTAATTTATGTGGGAATTAGATTAATTTTGTTCAGTGAAAGTGCAAAAATGAAATAATCATGAAGGATTTAGTGTATCGTCTATTTCCTCGCTGCCGTTAAATCTCCCTAGATGAGCTTGAGTAACGAAGCCACCGCTTTATTCAAGACCCTGACCTAACATGACTTTGTTTATAGTGACTTATAACTGTATAAGAATTAACTAACTTGACATTGGCAAAGTAGTCGTGAAAAACGATCGAAAGCCATATTTGTAAAAGATGAAGAAAAACAGACTTTACAGACAAGCGCTTTTTTAGACAGTTTGTAACTGTATCATACCTAAAATAATAAACGAACTCACGACCTAGTTTTGTAGCTCAACAACTGGCCTATTGGGGTTTTAATAATGTTTTACCGCAGTAGTAATATAAGGAGTTGTGTTATGGTGTCGCGTTCACCGATAATGATATCGTAAACCGATCTGGAGATCAAGTCTGCTCACCTACACAATTACTTAATTAGAGATCAACTCTATGGCTTAGTGGTTTGGTAATGGCGTGGACCCATAAAACCTCGATTCCCTGTCCTTTATATTGTCCTCTCGGTTTATTAGATTCCAGGGTAAAACATTAAAAAAGATAAAGACATTATAAGATATGTTTTTGTAATTGTGGTAGATGCAAGTAATGAACAAATATCTAATAATATAATAGTTTTTATGGTGTCATTAATTTTGATGATTCCTTTCGATTATCTTAAATAAAAAAAAATAACATTTTTTACTATTACTGGTTTATATTTATATTCTACTTTTATATTTTACTTTTCTAGCAAAAGTAAGTTTAAAGGCTACATTACCCTCCGTACCGGAACACGTCAACGGCAAGCTTTGACGTTATGGCTGGACTGGACGAGACGCTGCGAAACACCCAGGGAACCGACGACTAGCCGAAGGCACTAAGTCCCACAATAGGTGGGGTGGTGCCACGATAGGTGGCAAGCCTATCGCCAACCGGGCACATTTCCAATCCCGAGCAACGTTTTTTTTATGACACAATTGGAAAAATCCAATTTTCTTTCGTTGCCCGACCCGGTATTCGAGCCCTGAACCTCAAGCAGTCATGTCCAACAACTGAACCGCTAGACCACAGAGGCGACTACATATAATAAAACATCAATATCCTACTAATATCCGACTTATATTATAAATACGAAAGTTTGAATGTATGTATTGATGTTTGTTACTCTTTCACGCTCGCATGACAGAACGGATTTGTCTGAAATTTAGAACACACATAGATTGTGACCTGGATTGAAATATAGGATATTAATCCCGATCGCACAACGGGTTCCTGTAAAAGCACGGGACCCCGTGAAGCCGCAGGCCGCAATAATTGCTACGTAAATTATACAGGATATAGATTTCAAAACGAGAGTCACAAAAGTTTAACTATATCTGTCTGTTCACTTTTCATGCAAAAACTACAAACTAGTAGGATGTTACGGTGTTGGCAACGGAAAGCCTATCCTCTCCTTTTATGAGCTGCCTGGCAGAAAGGCAGATGGTCTATTCTGCAAATAAACCCGGACAAACACGGGGAAAAATATAATAGCATTGAAATAGTTTATAGAATAGTATTGAAACAAATAAGTGACGCAGAATTGCCGCCCGCAAGATTGTTAGAGCGAAGGTGTTCACTTGCAGGCCATTATCGGGCAGGCATTTACGAACAAGCTGGTGCTCTGCGAACGTAAACTGGCTTATATTGGATGAAAGAATATACTGTTTAGCCATGTCGGTCAACTGACATTTGGTGGTATTCGGCATCTATATTATGTACCAACCAGCTGTTCCGGCCAAATTAGTTACACCAGTTCAGTTTGTAAGGAAAAAATCTAATTTCCTTGCAGTCGAGAGAAATGAAAAGTATTCTATGTCCGTCTTCTGGTTCTAACCCCTCCATAATGTTTCAGCCAAATCAGTTCAGCCGTTCTTGAGTTATGAGTGTAATTAACACAACTTTATTTGTATATCACTTTCTTCACCACACCCTTCATCTGTATTTTTTCCACAAGACCGAACCAATGGCCCTTTTTAATTTGACACCAACATTTTCTTTCGGTCTCTCTCTATTCCCTCTCGCTCTGATCTTATTGTTGTTCGTTGTAGTTGTTGTTATGTAGTTAAGAACCATCTTGATCACGTCAACTTTCAAACAAAAAAAATTAGACACGTCAAACTTATTCCAGCCCTCGCTTACTTAAATTGGTTAAGTCAGTTTAAAGCTTATCTATATTAATTAATACGTGATGCCAAAACTTTGGCCTCCTTTTTACGAAAATTGCGCGGACGCAGGAGCATAGAATTTGGTACACTTATAGTTTATGTGTAGGAGAAGTGTAGAACGCTAATATTTTTCAATAATAATGCTTATAAAGTACATTAAATCAATAAATAAAACATTACTTACACTACCATGCATCTGACACACACACACACACACACACACACAAACAGATATATTGATGATAACGATAAAAGATCACAGATGGCGCACTAAAAAGTTTGGATACCAAGTAGTTGGTCTTGAGAAATGAAGATGGCGTTCTTATCAACAAGATATTTAAGTTTATTATGGTCGAATTTCGACCAATTGGCGACCACTAGTTTATATTAAACCGTGACCTAAAATAAAAAATGGTGATTTAATTCTATTATGGAATAGGTGGCAAACCTATCGCCAACCGGTCAATAGTGTTACTTTTATAAAAAATTTGAAAAGCAAATTTGAAATAAACCCGCCCCGGTAATCGAACCCGGGACTTCCTGTAGTCAACGCCTACACCAGACTATTAAACTACAGAGGCGATTTATTTTATAAGCCCACAAGAACTTAGAAAAACCGACTACAATTTCAATGCAACATCTGAATAAATAAAAACTCCATTCTTACATCATTAATTACAAACGGAGTTTCACCAAGGTCCGAGAACGTAAATTGTACATATAATATTCACATACAGACCAACCAATGCTCATAATATCGACTCTAATCCAATACAGTGAACTGCCCCCTATGAAAAACACTGTCTAATATTTACATACAGACAAATCCATACCTTATGAAAATATGGTAGAACATAAAATACAATGGCAAATATTGAGCGTTGGAAAATATTGTTAAGCTTGCAAAGTCCTCGTAAAATTCAATTTAAAATGTGTTTCCCGTCCACGAATGCATTTCGAATACCTTCCATGATGGATGTTTGATGCTGCCATCTGTTCTCTTCTGTGAATAGTATTTAGAGGAAAAAAAACCTTATTTCTTCATGGCAACACACGTCACCAGAATTAACACAAACAACTACATTTTTTTATTGCTAATCTAAGGCTAAGATGATTGATGTATGGCTTCTTCATCGGGCTCTCCTGAGCTAGAACTACCGTCTAAAGGCCTATAAAGTTGTAACAGCCGCGAGGCTAGCAACACATTAGTCGTCAAAAAAAATCCGTACCTATTTCTGCCATCAAGGTTTGAAGAAGCTTAACAATCTGATCTCACGTTGCTATATACCATAAAAATGTCTGTGTGTAGTATGTAGCAGCCTGAGTATCTATAGGCGTTATGTATTTTTAAATAAAATCCCGTTTTAAAAACTTCCCTTATTTACTTAGCACAGCAAGCAAAAATGTATGTCAGATTTTTCGTACCTTTCGAAACTCAAAATTTGTAAAAACCATATCGTGATTAACTATTTCAGCTACACTCAATTCTGTATTATGTGTCTATAATACGTATTTAGTTTTAATTTTGCTTGTATTTTATTCAAGAGTGCGTCTTCTGTGCGTTAGTACCTACATTTACTTAACATTCTTTGCTACTAGGAGGTAAAAAGCTTGCATCATATCATCAGGAAGTTCACTATCTTAAAACACTTCTGCGTTAAGGGCAAATAATTCCTCCTCCATCTAGGGGTGGCAATTATAAGAGTGTAAAATATTATAATTTTGCAACAGAATCAATTGTATATCGTTAGGGTGGGTCGTATTTACGGAGGGACATCAAATTTTACGACCGCCTTTTTATTCCGATCCTCGTTTGCTCCGTATAAAATATCTGCGAAGATCTTTTTTATTTGTAACTTGATTTAATGGCCTTTTAAATTGTAGCAGACAATGGAAAAGTTTCTTGGGGCCTTACCGTGACGCATTTGAGCAATATTTAATTATTGGCCTACGTCAATGCTTCATTGTGTAAAATACGGTAGGATGTTCAAGTATTTTATATAAACTTTTTAGTTTTTATATGTTTTGCGTTCGTTACGCGATTAATCGGCCAATAACGTGCCGATTTTGATGTATCTTTTTTGGACAGGTAGGTCATAATTCGAGGTGATTATCATAAAATAACATAGGACATGTTAATTTTATGATAATCAGCCTTGAGGTTTTTGAGTCCCCGTGTTGGTCCGGGCTCTTTTGCAGAATAGACCATCTACCTTCCAGGTAGCTCGTAAAAGGTGAGCATCAGCTTACCATCACCAACACCGTGACATCTTATTGGTGGTAGAGTTTCGCAGCGACTCGCCCGAATTGGTAGCACCGACCAACCTATTCCTGCCGTCATAACGTCCTTTGCTTGCCGTTGACGTGTCCGGTTTGGAGGGTAAGATAGCCGGTACACTTACTATTGCTCGAGGTCTAACATTCCGGCCTCAGGTTGACAATGCACGATTACCACCATTGGTGTCTCTAGTCGGCCTGAATTTCTTACCATCAGGATCTGTCTACTTTTTTGCCTTCTATTATCATAAAAAATGTTGACGGTACCATCAATAATGATGATAATGAATATTATCACATTACCTGTTATTTAAATTATCAAATTATCCAAATCACTTAATTATTCCACTAGAGGTCGATAAGTTTGTCTGCAAAAAGGAATAGAAGATTTTAAAGTTAAAGCTAGTATATTAGACAAGTATATGTGACGTTATCAGACTTATTTTAACGCCGGCAACTTCGAAGTTTCTTAACTTTTTCATTCTTAAAATATTGAGTTAATTCGTCTAAACTTTTCGTTGGATCTTCATTTGTATGGCTATGTCGATGACAAATATAAAAATATCTTCATTTACTCATCAAATCAATTGTTAACTGTTACTGCTTCTGTTTGCACAAGGCTAAGATGCGTGCAAATTTGAGAACAACAATGAAATTAACAATGTTTATTAGTTCGTGAACTAGGTGTAACTTCACGCCAAGTCCCTTGCGTATTAGGCTGAGAGTATCGAGTTCAAAAACTCACAATCCTGAAAAACCTGTCTGGCTTCCTTCACATTCATAACCCTTTTCATACACACACCGGTTTCGGACACCTCTCGAATCTCTTGATTCATTTAAATGTATTTATAAATACTAGTGGTCTCCTGTTGGTCGAATTTCGACCATAATAAATTTTAATATCTTGTTGATAAGAATACCCTCTTCATTTCTCAAAGACCAACTACTTTGTTTCTAAACTTTTTAGTGCGCCATCTGTGATCTTTTATCGTTATCATCAATATAGTTATTTCTGTGTGTCAAATGAATGGTAGTGTGGGTAATATTTTATTTATTGATCTAATGTACTTTGTATTTAAAAATATTAGCGTTCTGCACTTCTTTTACACATAAACTATAAGTGTGCAAAATTTTATGATCATGCGTACGCGCAATTTTCGTTATAAAAAGGGGTCTAACGTTTTGGCATTACGTATTAACATATAGATATAAATAAAAATGAATCTCCACTTCGCTACACAATAGGTAGGTAGGTAGCCTAGCTTTACCCCTTGTGATGGTGGTTTTTTGAGGAATCGCTCAAATTATTATCCACAATTTTATGAATCCCAGCCACCATAACCATCAAAAACTATAAACATCTTGCCGGTTTAACGGAAACATCTGGTAGCAGAAACAAATATGTAATACTTTAAAAATAAAGTAACTTAAAATCCAACTCAAAGTTACGAGTCAAAGCTTGTGCTTTTCCTGTATGGTAATATCCCTTTTAGTTACCTCATTAGCTGTCCCACTAAACTACCCTCATATTTTATTCATTATTTCATACAACAAATTGTCTACAATTCGACCGCATATTCAGCCTTAATGCTTTGTCCTAAAGGCTATTTTTTCAGCCAGCCAGAAAGGTATGGTTAATGTAATTTGGAATAATGTATTTTTCAGGCTTATTTTATTAGCTGTATAGATTTGGCACACGCATATGTATTGTAACAACAGTAATTACAGAATATTGGAAAACTTTTGTTCACCGACTGACCGATTATTAATGTTTACACGCTTAGATTCATGTTTGATTTCTGGTTTTCTATTTAGAACTTATATATTTTGGGCCCTGTTTGGTTTTGAGTCCCATGTAAGATATATTTGGGTTCTTTTATGGCCGAAACACATAACCGCGTTGCGACGCCGCGCCTCTAGAATCGGCAGTTGTATCACTGACGATTGTAGCGGCGCGGCACTATTTATTTATTTTAAACAGAGTGATATCATTAACAATAAATAAGCAATAAGTTTCTTAAGATAGTCCATGGCAGAGTCACGTCTATGACGTCGCAACGCAGACCGACGATTTTAGCGGAGCGGCACCGCAACGCGGTACCGTGTTTTGGCCTTATGATTCCTGGAAATATATACAAACCAAACAACTACCTGTGGAAATATTGTGTAACAAATTGCCCAGGTAGGGATCAACCGTGAGCTCGCTCGCAGTCTGAACGCGAAAAATGGAAAAAGAAAAAACATCGAGATCCATAACTATTTTTTATGACATTGGAAGGCAAACAAGCATACGGAACTTCTGTTGGTAAAAAATCACGTCACCTAGAGACACCAAAAGTGGTAAGGGTGCGTTTCCAACTTGAGGCAGGGATGTTAAGCCTTAAGCATAAGTAAGTTTACTGGCTATCTTACCCTCCGAACCGGATCAGGTCATGACGTTATGGCAGTAGGAGCAGGTAAGGCGGTGGTACCAATCTACCGCCTAGTCCAATGTCACGGTGAAGTCTCTAGATTTCTGTCTCAAACTAGATTGATTTGGGGTCTTGCATGACTTCTGTATCTCTATGTAGAACAAAATGAATTGAGGTCTTATATAGTTCCTAGATTTCTCCCTAAAACTATATTAATTTGGGGTTCTTGGGTCTTTACGTGTTATAAAAATGTATTTGTTTTTATTTCTAAGAATATTAATTTAATGAAGTATTAGATTAATTGAGTAACGATATTGTTTTATTATATTGAATCCTTAAACATGGTTAAAAAATAGTGTGAATGTTTCTGAGGTATTAAACATTACAAATGATTTTTGCTGAATAAACATTTCCGACTTCAGCTGGAACATAGCGGTTCCAGGATTTCCAGCTCAACTACATGTTTCAGTTCTTGGTTAGTGGAGCTTAAAATAAATACCGATTTATTATATGAAGGTTTTGTATTGTAGTTCTAAACGTTACTTTTAACGAGAAAATCTTTTAAGCTCATACGTTTCAAGTAGTTTTGCCATGAGTTTGTTTTAACTGGGACTGTATTTCAATACCAACAAAATGTTTAGACGCCAAAGTAGTTAAAGAAAAAAATATAAATTATTAAATGTTACTCAAAATCTATGGATTTGGTTAAATCGTGATAAAATTTGTATGAAACCACCTTTGAATTATGAATTAAGTATCCTCTAAATCGTATAGAAATTTTTATATACGCAAAAAGGGGACAAATGAATGGATTATGTCTACCTTTTTGCACTTGGTTAATTATTGTGAACCTTCAAAAATTTGCAATTGCCTGCTTTTAAACAACTTATGTAATAAAGCATATTATTTTCTAGGATTATTTTGTGGCTTCCGCCAACATACCATTAGTCCGAATGGGGTTAGTTATTTCTTTTCATAACTAACTTAATTTTATTGAAATTAAATACCTGAACGTGTATTTTTTAAAAGCTGTGCTACAATATACTTTATTATTTAAACGAAGATAAAATTACAAAAAAGCAAAATTATGACTTGAAACTTGACTCATACTAGTTCATAATATTTATTTTCTATAAAATAATACTTATCTTGTATGTGATCTAGTAGTCCAGTTATGCCGTTGACTACATGAAGTCTCGGGTTCAAAAACTGGTCGGTCGGCAAACTAAAACAATATTTTTTCAATTCTATTTAAAAAATAACGTTTGGGATTGGATAAATGTCCGGTTAATAGGATACGGGCGCGAAGATACTAACTTATTTAGTTAAATAACCATAGTGGTATTTTCCAGACTGTAATAAAAGTAATACAATACTTTTATAGACCGACTCACTGGCTATTCATATGATATACGAGAATTTCGCAATCTAAAAATAGCAAAACTATCAATAAAGACTCAAATGAGTGTATTGAACTTGGTTCGACCTGGAAATATACCAAAACGTACGAATTTATTCAATAAGCGCAAATTCGTTAGCAAGTCCGAAACATTCCCGCAAATTGAATTTGTAAAGTTGGCCACCCTTACCGTAAGCTACATTTTTGCTTTCAGCAGGTTTGAATCTGCCGCGTTGTGATATTTTCCGGACTCGCTACGAGTTCCCCAGACTCCCGTGCCTATTACAAGTTCCCATTAACTTCTGAACTGCTGATGTTTGATATCCTTACTTTTCTTTTTTATTTGATTATGTGGTGCATAATTGTAACTACGGAAAAACGCTGTTATTTTCTTTGGGGTTTTCGCTTTTATGTGGTGCATGATTATGTACTTAAATAGATATCAGAATAAAGGGCTATGAAGATTTTGGCTTACCTACTCTTCGGCAATTTTTTTTTTTCAAAATTGTGTTCACTGATAATTCTTTCAATAATGGATAGCTAATATCGTTACACATAAAAAACATTCTTAAAAAAAACTCGTTAAGTGTCACATTCCGAAGATAAAAACAACTAGAGTTTTACTATGAAAGGTTACGACTTTACGGGGTTCAGACAGGTTTACTAAGTTACAACTTTGGGACTTCATATCTTCGAAATGTGACACTTTACGCGTTATTGTAACGCGTACGCGTGATTGTTTTTTGTTTGTATTGATGTTAGCTATACATTTTTGAAAAAATATTAGTGAAAGTGATTTCAAAAAAAAACAAAATGGCAGGCAGTAGGTAAGCCAGGCTTCATACAAAAGTCTTTAAAACTCTTTAATAATCATTCAGACATAGAAATGCTGACATCTAAATGTTCATCACAAAATGCCTGCCCCCATCGGGAATCGAGTCCGATCCTCATGGTTGGTCGGTGGAGGCGTTTACGCTACCCTCTCGATCAACGAGGCGGTCAGTTATAAAATTTATAATATATTTAATATATTATTATAATAAACAAGTTTTTTTTGTTTCAGGCGACACAATATGTCCGAGCGGCATGTTCAGATGCCCCGAGGGCAAATGCATCCCTGCGCTATGGGTGTGTAACTACCAGCGCGACTGCGAAAAGGGTGAAGATGAATTTCAATCATGTCGTAAGTACCTTTTTACCTATTTCTTGAACGGTAGTTGTCCAAGAAGAAAACGTAGTCTTTTTAATATGTTACGATATATACTATCTCTCTCAAACATGATTTTTTTAAACGTTATCCATTTATTGTGTTTTTATATATGTACTAGCTGTTGCCCGCGTGGTTAATGGTCCCACCGGAGTATTTTTTCGGGATAATAACTATCCTAAGTGTTAATTCATATCTATCAGTGCGACAAGTTTTATGAGAATCCGTTCAGCAGTTTTTGGGTGAAGAATTAACAAACATACATAAAAACTATGTTTACATTATGTACGTATGTATTATATGTATATATTCATGTGTATATACGTGGATTTTTTTTTATTTATATATATTTTAAGTGTTTTATAGCCATATATAATCGTGTACCTGTATCGAGTCTATGATTGTCTTTGTTACTTTTTTACGGGTCAGCTGGTAGAAATCTCTGCTGTTGGAGATAAGCTCGCCCATTGTACTGTATTATCTATGTTTAGTTTACAATTATAATATAGTGGAATATCCAGAAACGCTTAAATACGTTTCCACTCATTTTTAATGAATAGCACAAAAACAAAATCCGTACAAACTTTCAAGCCCTATTTCATCCCTTAGGGGTAGAATTTCCAAAATTTCGTCCTTAGTGGCCCTACCCACCAAATTGCATGGCTGTAACTCGAACAGGTTTTGTCAGCTATGATGAATCAGTCAGTCTGAACATGTTATTTTATAAGTATAGATAAGATTCTTTAAAAGTTTTTACTTCGCTGATTTTTGTACATGAGCCCAAGTATTTACATTAATATTAAAAAATAGGGCTTATTAAAACAATTGCACGGATTTTGTAAGAAATAATTTATGACTAGTTTAAAATCAATTTTTGTATACAAATTAAATCTAACCTTAGAGTAAGCAAATACACTTGTGTTAGGGGTAAAAAATTGTCATATTAAAATAGAAATTTAAAAAGTAAACACTGTAAAAATATTACTACTAGATCAATACGGATGATCCAGTCCGAGACCTTTAACAACTCTTTTATCTTGCTTTAGTTTATCTCTATTTAACAAACTGGAACACGACATAGCATTGCTGTTATAGCGCTAGACATAGACAAAGCCTATAATAATCCAGTTGTCCTAACTGTACCCCCCAGGAAATAAACACAAGAGAAAATGCACTTTAAATAGGTGTTAAGTTGAATACATTCCGTTTTCCAATGTTGCAATCTATTCACGTCCTATGTTCAATGCTAACTTCCAGGACAAAGTTATAATATAAACATTTTAAACTCACCTGTCCCCGCCTCAGTATGATTGGATCAAATAAAATAGCTTACAAACGGTATCTTATTAGGGCTGTCACCATCCAGTTTTAATCAAAAAACATTTATTTTATATTGCATAATATTACCTACTTCCTACAATGGGCAATAACTTTAAAAACTCTTTAGCAACGATGCCATGAGTTCCAACGCTATCCTCGATATAATTGTATCTTCACGCCCATATCCCCGAAGATGTAGGCAGAGGCACAACCAGGGTACTCACGACTAGCCGAAGACACTAAGTCCCACAATGTGATAGGTGGCAAGCCTATCGACAACCGGGCACAAATCCAATCCCGAGCAACTTTTTTTTATTAGAAAATTGTTAAAACCCAATTTTCTATTTGTTGCCCGACCCGGGATTCGAACCCGAGACCTCATGCAGTCAAGTCCAACAACTGAACCGCTAGACTACAGAGGCGATCCTAGACCACAGAGGCGACCAGAAATAATTGTAAAAATATTAAATAGTTCCTATACTTGACAGAATATCGTAAGTAATGAAAGAATAACAGATTAATAATTTATTTTTGTTGCGACTCAATATGACACAGAATTTT
>NJDC01007655.1:33708-80807 GCA_002245475.1 Calephelis virginiensis
CTTACGACAGGCAGAGGATACCGTAGCCCTATTCGTCGCCCGGTACTACAGGGCCCACTGTTGGAAGCCTACAAAGCGCCGATACATAATCAACATTTGGTACTCTTCTAGTAATTAAGAGAATTAACTCCAGACCAAAAGATTCTCTTCCAACTCTACTATAGATTTCGATACCTTAACTACCGAACATAAGCTATTGCCTATTGCAAGCATTAAGCTATATTACTACTGAAGGTCACTAGAAGAAGAATGTTATAAAGAGGAAAGATTTGATTTTTGTTTGTTTGTTTGACATAGGCTTTGTTTCATTAAAATTGATGCTGTAGAAGCCAAATTACGCAGGCGAAGCTGCGTGAAACTGCTAGTTTCTAAATATTGCTGATCTCTTCAATTTACTGACCTCTAACATCACAAGACTTAGAGACTAGAGAGTCAGCAAATATTTGGAAATATCATCAGGTCTTTGTTAGGAGTATAATCTCCAGCTTTATGATTGTGACTCATGGTAAACCCTTTGCTATCGAGTTGACTGTTTAAATGCTTTGAAAGATGGCCTGTCCATTAGTTTAAGTCAAAAGTTTTTGCCAGCCCTAGCGGTGTAAGTATATCTAGATGGCATGTTTTAAAGTGTTTGAAGCAGGGTGCGGACACTTCCTTTCGCACTTTAGTGTCATAGGGTGTGAGAATCAAATTATACTTTCTGGGTAAAACTTGTCTCATTGACCGTCAGTTTACTTCAATTACATTTTGAACTGGCTTCTACAAAACAGTTTTAACTGTAAAATTTTTTGAGATAGTAGAGATAATTGCTATTTAATTTTACATAAAATAGTTTTATTCTTTTTTTTACCTGTCTGAGAGCCAATTTGACACTTGTAGTATGCAAACATTTATGTCTGTTTTATGATAACTTTTTATTAAGTAATGAGCAATAATTGCAAATCTAGTTATGAATAAACAAACTTGACTCAAGTTTAGTAACATTATTTTTGTTAAGAAATTGAAATTCGTATCACTGTAAATTTACGATATTTATGTTAATTATTTTCCTCGATTTCCCTAGGATTATACTATCAGAACCGACTTTTAAATTAAAAAAATGTTCAGAAATTACGGAGAAATCGATAAACATACGTGAAACATATAGGCATCGAGCGTATACGTCCTTTTTTTTCAAATCGGCTTGAAACAACGCTATTTAATCAATTAGATACCCATATTGCTTAAGAATTACAATCGTGTTATACTTTTATTATATTTAGTATTCGGTTCGAGTTTTATCTCAGGTTCATATTCTTTAGATTATTAGTTTTTACTCAGAGGCTTTCTTGAGTATTAATCATGAAGATACATGGGCACTGGATGTTCCTATTTGATCTTTGGAAGGTAGTTTAGTAGCCAAAATTAGAGGGTTAACATTTTTCTGCGGGCAAAGTTACAAACATTTTTATCTAAAGGTTTTAAAACAAATTATCAATTTCCAATCCACAATATATTTTCAGATCTATAACAACTTGTGATAGCCCTGATGATGCTTAAATAGCGAAAATGGTTGGCTAAAATACAAAAATAAAATTCATTGCGGAAAGTGAAAGTGAAATTAATTAATTGTGTCTAGAATATAATTCCACCAAACAACGATGATATGAAGTATAGCAACTAAAGGAAGGTGATGTTTATTTCATACTTTCGGGCAAATCATTTGCAAGTTTCCTAGCATACGACAGAGTCATCCGTTCACGACGCTGATCACCCCGAATCAGTTCAAATACTCTTATAAGTTTGATTCAGAATAAACGTGCCGAAATTTTGTTGATATTTCAGCCAACAGTATTAAATATAAACGTAATGTTACAAAGCTTGAACTGGGAGAAAATACTCAATGGAATAATCTCTCTTTTGTTCACAGCTTTATGTGCGGTATAGGATTTTAAATAAACATTTTACTTATTGTAATTTAGTGAACTTTTTATCATATCAATAACCAAATCAGTACTAATATTGTACTATAATTTTATAAAAGTACTTAAAAACTTGTTTAAACATAAAATAAGTCCCTTAATTAGGTTTTGTGTGGACGCTCCGGATCTTAATTATTCCTTTGCAAATTGTTGACGCAACATTTAAGACTTACAGGACGCGCGAGTTTTGATAAAGCAACTTCTGCATTTTGCTCTGCTTTTAATATTCCTGTCAAAGAAATTATTTGAACGAAGAAAACAGACCGGCTAGACAGATGCAATTATGTATCTAACTTTGATTAAACATGTATTATATATGTATTTTGTGTTATATTCTACGATTGAATATACTCTACATATTTGTAAACGTAAAAGCCGTACAGTGAAAATGTTCTATCGTACTCGTAGGTTCATTAGTGGAGTTGTGATCCCAACTGCCGAGCTAGATATTACATCGCTCGGTTCTAGTCTACCAAATCAATTCGGTTTTTAGGCCTAGTACACACGAATTTTTTGTCCGCCCCCACAACTTTAAACTTCTATGAAGTTATTATTTAAATCAATTCGGTTTTTAGCTACGGTAGAATTGATATTTTAATTTTACACTAGTGGTCGCCCATTGGTCGAAATTCGACTATAAGTTGACAAGAACGCCATCTTCATTTCTCTAGACCAACTACTTTGTTTCCTGAATAGTTAGTGCACCATCTGTGATCCTTGATCGTTATCATCAATATATTTGTTTGTGTGTGTCAAATGCATGGTAGTGTGTGTAATGTTTTATTTATTGATTTAATGTACTTTATTAGTATTATTATTGAAAAATATAAGCGTTCTGCACTTCTTCTACACATAGCTATAGGTGTGCCAAATTTCATGCTCCTCCGTCAGCGCAATTTTCGTAAAAAAGGTTGCAAAGTTTTGGCATCACGTATCACTATATAGATTAGCTGACCCGGTGAACGTACTGTTTGCTATTGAGCGTTAACAGCAGTTTTGTGGAACTACTACTTAGTGCTGTTTTTTTCTGTTATCCTTGTATTCTTTCAAGCTTTTCTCTTTATAAAATATTTTCTTCTTTATAACGAAATAGAAAAAGTAACTGAAGTTCTCGAGTTTTCGCTAACCAACATATTTAGTTATTCATTTTTACTTAGTTATATTGATAAGGTTATCCCGCGTTAATGCTTAAAATAAAATTTTAATTTAAAATTTCAATTTAGCTTGCTTTGCCCATGATGGTCCGGTTCCGCCGAGTAGAATAGACCATCTGCCTCTTTGCCATGCAGATGGTAAAAGGCAAGCACAGTTTAAAATGTAGGTCAGTATCAACAAGACCACTGGTGGTACAGCAACTTGCACATCAAATGTACTGCCTTACTTATACCTGCCGTCATAATGATTCTGTCATGTTTCGGTATGGAGCGTGGGGTAGTAGTTAGAAAAAAAGCATCTTCACTCCCATATCCCCGAAGTGGTAGGCAGAGGCACAACCAGGGCACCCAGGACTAGCCGAAGATACTAAGTCCCACAATGTGATAGGTGGCAAGCCTATCGCCAACCGGGCACATTTCCAGTCCAGAGTAACATTTTTTTATTAGAAAATTGCAAAAACCCAATTTTCTCTTAATTGCTCGACCCGGGATTTGAGAACAGGACATCATGCAGTCAAGTCCAACAACTGAACTGCTAGACCACAGAAGTTAGGTTAGGTTACCAATATCTACCATTCCGGTCTCAAGACAGCGACGATTTGGTTTTAAGTCATATACATATAACATTATGGTTTTGGACTAATCCATACTCGTGGTTCATGCAGGACAGTCTCCAGAATAGAGCATATTCAAATTAGTTAGACTCCTGCTTGGGGGTATCATGACCCTAATGGCTCCCTTCTTTGATTAGCCTTTCCTGCGCCCGCGGCAAAGCCTACGCAGCATTTTTGTTTTGCTTTAAATTCACTCAAACCCATATTACTAAATAACTAAGTGTTCTAAAACCCAAATCAAAATACGATGTAATAATAACTTAAATCACCTGTGAAATTCTAAAATAACTAACGTAAAAGTGTGTTAGCTGCTTATTTAAGATTAACGCCTAAATTATTAAATAGATTGTGATAAAACTAGACCTGGCATAGAAATGCGAAATAACTAAGAAATTAATAAAACGAAACGAAACAATGACGAAATGAAAAATAAATTGCAATAATACAAAAATGTGAATTAAATAAACATATCGCCATCTAAACTGCAATCTACGAAATACGAAATCTTTAGTTTATAGGATAATGAAGGTATTTTCATGCTCATATCAAGAAGTAGTAGACAGAGGTACAGCCAGGACCCAAGACTAGCTGAAGAACATAGAGGTGGTTAGTCCCAAGTCATAGGTGGCAAGCCTATCGCTCGACTAGCGATCTACTATTAATCGAACGACTATTAATCGAACACGGGATCTCATGTAGCCAACGTCAACACCTAACCCCAAAGCTATAGAGGCGATTTTGAATAAAAGATCCAAATAAACTGAATAAGAATCAGATTTCATGTCACGTCAAACGACTACGTCAGGTTTATGATGACGAGGAACGACCCCATCCAACAACATACAATTCAACATTTTACAAGACACAGGCGTAAACATTATATTACCTTTTCCCCAGAAATGTTGAAGGCAGTAAAAGAGGATGTGATGGGGTACTTCCTTACTTATTCACGAATCTGAACGTCTCAACTTTAAATCTGTAATGCTTGTAAATGACATATTATTATGTTGAAATTCGCCTCTTTTTTGCAATTACTAATTTTAATACTTTATCAAAATAAAATAGGATATAAGGTAACAAATAAATTAGAAATAATAAATTCGAAAAGCAAAAATTACTAAACACTTGCAAAGTCTAAATTTTGAACACACCTGGCTGCGGCTGTACTGTGACGCGCGATTTTCAACCAATTAGTTACCCATAACTGTATTTTCATACTATCACTTCGACGGAACCTTCAAAAAAGAGTGTATTCATCCCTTAGAAGTAGAATTCGCACCGATTCTAGTATAACAAATATCTTTAAATAGCTTTAACTACTTTTTTTTAAACAGTTTATAATAGATGTTTATTTCAATGCGCACTTGTTTTTAACACTTCCAGATTATATAGAAAACCGACACTGGTGGGAATTCAAATTCTTTGCAGTACGAAGAATAAAAAACCTAGACATCTCTTTGTACAAATGCGGGAAACATCAACAATGTAGGGCCATCTATGACCCATTTATTCGTTCGACTTATATATAAATTATTAAAACTAAGTTTGTTCGTACATTTTTAAAACAAGTGCAGAAAATAAACTGTATTTTGAGAATATTTCGATATTATATTCCTCCTATTTATATTTTTTATTGTATGTATGTAACTACTAAAGAAATTCATAGGAAGATTGTGCGTAGGTAATTCTACAGACATTTCTAATGACTACGTCGAATGGTCATTCCGTTATATCGCTAAAATTCAGTATTTTGTTAAAATTCTAATGACTGTAGTCAGGTTGTTTTTCACTTTTTTTGGTATTATCGACATCCACGTTCAGTAAACTTTCGGTAATTAAAATCACCTCAATCCTACACCTCAATTGCCGACCGTTTAAACCGTAATCAGGAGCCGTCATCCCACAAACAGATAATCTAAAAAAATTTTTATAATGAGCCCCCTTTTACCTACAAGACCCTTCTACTGTAGATAGATGGCTCCTGTTGAAGAAAAGGCAGGAGGACTACCTATGTAGACTGTAGAAGTTCTCCATATTTGTAACATTATAAAACACAAATCTGTAATACAGCATTAAGTCTATTTTTAAACCCTCTTTCTAAAATAATCCAAAAGTTTGCCTAACTAAATCCTAAAGCCTTTACAGATAAGGATTACACAGAGTGTAGCATTTTTAAAGCATGTACATTAGAATTTTCAGTACATAGATGCTCGTAAATCTGAGCTGGCGTTAGGGAGATTGGTGTCGATTCTGTTGTAACCGCTTACATTTATTGTATTATTATAAAATCAGCTGCAAATATAAATTAACCAGAAGAGTCACATTGAGTGCTGATAGTTTAGTATGCACGATATATTTTTACTCTGTGCTACAGAATGCGTCGAATAAAAGTCTTCTCGCTATAACCACTTTGCTAAACAGTTTTCCGTTAGTGGATTGTGCAAAATGGAAACATGCGTCACCAACTTACCGTCGAATACTCAAGGAATGTCTCCTGAATCACGTCATACCACACCAAAAAAAAGTTTTCTACAGTGTCTGTAACTGTTTTTTTTCTTTTGTCAATTTAGTATCGCCTCTGTGGTCTAGCGGTAAAGGTGTTGGATTTGACTGCATGAGGTCCCGGGTTCGAATCCCGGGTCGGGCAACAAAAAGAAAATTTGTATTTTCCAATTTAAAAAAAAAAATTTGCCCGGTTTGTGATGGGATTGCCACCTATCATATTGTGGGACTTAGTGTCTTCGGCTATGCCTCTGCCCACCACTTCTGGGATATGGGCGTGAAGATACGTTATCTAGTTAGTATTTCGTAAGTTCAGGCGACGCGCAACAGAATCGGTACTCTTTTAGGAAGCGTCTGAAGCGAGGTTCCGGCTTGCGATCCGCGAGTGAGCTCCCAGCTTTATTCAGTGCTGGCCATTGTTGCACAAGGAATGACGTGTAATTTTTCGCGCGCATTCCCCGGAGTCACTCAAAATGGCCGACTAAGCTTTGAAAATAGGCTTAGATCTTTGTTACGTGTCGGATTGTCTAGGAACGATGCATCTTATTGGCTATTCCAACCATGAAAAGTTTGATTTAATGTTGATTTGATAAATAAATGCATTTTTTGGCCAAATTGCCTTAGAATAGAATAGAATATTTATTTTTTCAAATTAGGAATAACAAGATAAATTTTTTGAAAGTCAAGATTTAAATAAATTAAATTAACAATAACAATTAGATTACATACAATAATTGATCATGATTTTTCCATTATATAAATCTACTATAAATGTCAAATTGACAAGAATGTCATCAGATCAATAAAAATTTACAATGACAAAACAAAACTACAGATTTACATACATACATACATACATACATACATATCTTCACGCCAAGTCCCTTACGGGGTAGGCAGAGAGTATCGAGTGCCAGACCTCACGATCCTGACAAACCTGTTTTGCTTCCTTCACATTCATAACCCTTTTCATACAAACACGCCGGTTTCGGAGACTCTTGACACCACCCTCGGATAATATCCGATTGATCTGATCGTGAAATGTCAGACTTGGTCTCCCCGGGTACCTACATCCATCCACATTCGCATTGTATATCTGCTTTGTCAATCTTTTATCTGTCATTCTTTCCACATGACCGAACCAGCGGAGCATGCCATTTCCCATTATAACACTAACACTTTCTTTCATTCTCACTCTTTCTCGGATCTCACTGTTACGAATGCGGTCAGCGAGCGTTACACCACAGATTTTAGATTTTAGAAACAAAAGCTACAGATTTGGTAATACTTAACCTAAAATGTCACCTCTGTCACCAAAGATATAAACAATAACAATAAGATAACAATAATTGATAATGATTTTCCATTTATATAAATCTACTAACCTTCAAATCACATAAGCGTTTCAGATTATATGAGTACCTAAGTATAATTATTATTCAGAGATATTAAAGTTTACGCAATTCCTTACAAAACAAAAGCTATACCTAGGTATAGTTAATTCCAATTTTAGAAGCACAATTCGCGATTTTTTCTCGCACTGTTATCAGATTTTACATGTATTCAAAGGATATTGTTAACATTATCTTACTCTTTTTATGTGATAGGATAGCAAAAAAATCTCTGGCAAAATACAACTGTCGTCGTCTACCACACCCTTCCGACTGAAGTACAAAATATAGTCATTGTGGCGTCAATACATCCACTGTACCATCAGCGGCCTTGTTGGTAACAACCCATTTAGAAAACGCCGTCCTCCACTTGCCAGGCTGGGAGATAGATTTATTCTACACTCGGACACCTGAGAGATATCACATTTGTCTTTTAAAAAACGTATTAAAACCTTTGGCCCTTAGATGCAAATGATCAGACCTGCTTGCTTGTTTAGCTTGAAAGCATTGCTACCTTGCAATATTCACTGTTCGACTTTATAATAAAATAAACTACAAAATACTTTATAAAGTAAAAAGAAATACATACACTCCCCCCACTTTCATTTATTCGCGAAATGTGCTATGAACCATCTCATAACGTCAACTTCAGATAAAAAAATCACAGACTCGAAAACAATGATTACGATCTAAGTTTACAGTTCTAAAAATATGTCCGCATGAAATGAATAATTATTAATACTAAAATCTAAAAAACCAAAAACCCCCGTCAAGTGTACTTGTAAAGTAGTAATAGTCGTTTTTCTGCCTTGTGTTAAAAGTGGATAGAGACAATTTAAGTATTCGTTACTTTATAAAAACATACATTACAATATAAAAGACACAATAAGAAAGGAAAGCAGTATTGCAATGTACCGTTATAAGACTGAGTTAATTGGTTCCTCTGAATTCATTATTTCACAGTTTTGCATATTCTAAATAAATCGCGAATTTCCCATTCAAGAGCATTTGATGTAACGTTTTGCTATGTTCCATTTCACAGTTCTTACCTGTTTTATCAATGAACTAGCTGCAATCTGCGGCTTCGCCCGCGTTTTCACAGAAACCCGGTGTGCGATCGGGATTAAAAAAAACCTATATGTTAATCCAGGTCACAATCTAACTGTCTTCCAAATTTCAGTCAAATCCGTTCAGCCATTTGAGCGTGAAAGAGTAACAAACATCCATACATCCATACTTACAAACTTTCGCATTTATAATATTAATAGGATTTATCATGAAATTAATTACAGTTGATTGCCTACATCGTAATTTTACATTTCGGTAAACAGTAGACAAAAATTACAGTAAATCTACTGTAATTACAGTGAAAGTACTGGTCGGGGGTCAAATACGTATCTAAATTATTTACAACATCATAAAAACAAAAAATACGTTTTTAACTACTTATATCTCAAAAGCTCTCATCTTGATCAATGATATAGGCTCAATGTTGTATCACGTAAAAATAACCATCAAAAGTCATTTATAATTTTCCCCGTGTAGGTCCGGTCTCCTACGCAGAATAAACCATCTGCCTTCCTTCCAGGTAGCTCGTAAAAGGCTAGCATAGGCCTAACGTCACTAACACCGTGACATCCTACTAGGTGGTAGAGTTTCGCAGCGACTCACCCGGATTGGTACCACCGCCTTACCTATTCCTGCCGACATAACGTCCAACCCTTGCCATTGACGTGCTCCGGTTCGGAGGGCAAGGTAGCCGGTAAACTTACTTTTGCTCGAGGCCTAACATCCTGGCCTGGCAACGCACCTTTGGTGTCTCTAGACGGCGTGAATTTCTTACCATTAGGAAATCCGTCTGCTTGTTTGCCTTCCATAATCATAAAAAAATTAACAAAATCGAATTAGAGACAAAAAATCATCCCGACAAATTGAAGACTTCCATATTTTCGAGTCGGTAATAAAGGTTTATATGGTGAGGTGTTACATCTACCGCTTTCTTACGTATCAGCGAACTTTACCCGTAATTACCGATACAAAATAAATAGGCTACTATTAATGGACCCGCTAGAGTGTTATCTAAACAAATCTGCCGTAAATTCAATCCTGAACCGTAAGTAACCCTGCACGGATCCTGTGATATAACTTGACTAAAACAGATTAGTCGTCAAAGCTTTTTTTAGTTGTATTAGGAAGAGTTTTAATATTATATTAGATATAATATTTAATAATAATATTTATTCCAATATAAATGAATTTCTCTTTCTTTTGGTAGTCGGATAGGAAAAACGGATAAACCAATTATTTCGCAAAATCTTTTCATAAGAACGTTTAAAAAATTTAAGAATTTAATATTTACCTATACTTAAGACATGTGAAGTCCCCCAAGATATGTATAAGTGCCATATTTTTATTCTGCTACATTTTATGTTACTATTCATTTTCAGCAGCTTCAATTCATTTGAATAGTTTATTCACAGCGTTTTTTTTAAATCTAAATGTTTCTTGAAAATCCGTTCTTGAGTAGTAAATTACCTGAATATTGAACATTGTTTTATCTATGGATTACTATATATATGTACACATCAATATATTTATCTATATATAGGTTCAGGAACATTGTTTTATCTACACGGTTATAACTAAAGCTAGTATAACTATGCTGAACAAATTAATTTGATCTAGTAGACCACGCGGCCCTTGTACCATCTGCAATTGATAGCTAATAACAATATTGTATGAAAAAAATTAATGTTCCTATTTTCCTTTCTAAAAATTACCGAATTGGTCTTTAGTCATTGATTTATTAGAAATAGGGATTAAAGCTGGAAACATCCTTTCAGCTTCAGCGCTTCCAGCTTACTTTTTACATATTACATACAATAATAAGAATATCCAAATACAAATGTAACAGTTTCATACAAAGCGGTCAAATTCTACAAATGAACAATTTTCTCACATTATTCAATACTAGATGTTATCCGCAAATTCGTATACATGTTGAAATGACTTTTCGTGGTTAATGATGATAATTAAAGATTTTTTCGGAGTATCTAAAACGTGTCCTAAATATTGGTCCGGAATATAAGCTAAACTACACAAAAGTTGGTAAAAATCCATTCAGTAGTTTTTGTGTGAACAGATAACCTGAACAAAAATTTAATTACCTTCGTTTTGGATTATGTATTCCGTAAACAATATTTAAAAATCATTTGTTAACAAAAAACATATACATTGTTATTACCGTTTTATTAAATGTATTGAAAAAATCATTAAAGTTATTTTTTTCTACACATAGATACTGCGGGTGACAGTTTTGTTTTAGTATACTTACACATGTAGGGTTACCTATGTCGGCTGGGACGGTCCTGATCGATGGCTCCGCTGATTACAGGTCGCAAGTCGGAGTCCCCGACCCTCGCTCTAATGACGGGACGCGATTGATCCTTTCTTTGTGACTGGAAAACATATTGGCGCCAAATTCTGTTCTAGGTGCCCTAAATCAGCCCTAAAACTTTTGTAATGATCTCGAATTCAATTACTTAGAAAGCATGTAGCACTTATCACTATATAGTTTAAGACAAAATCGCTTTCTGCTGACTGTCCTTATGTAAACTTAGACCTTTAAAAATACGAAACGGATTTTGATGGGTTTTTTTAAATAGATAGAGTTACTAAAGAGGAACCAGTGGGAAGCAGGGACGGGCTAGTAAAGTTTAAAACTAACTCGAAACCCGCGTTATAAACATAGCAATAGCTACTTTGTATCTACATATTTGCTTGATATTTTACTGAATTTCAAATTGAATTAAAAAAAGTGTATCTGAAGTTCGGAAATGTTTTTTTTATTAATTAATATTTTGTTTTTTAAAATTAATTTATGATTTTTTTTGAAATTAGAAATGATGTTTTGAAATAGCAATAATTAGTTCAAAATTCACATAGTAAATACCTTTTTTTTTATTTTATTTTTTATTTTTTTTATGATATTGGAAGGCAAACAAGCAGGCGGATTTCCTGATGGTAAGAAATTCACGCCGCCTAGAGACACCAAAGTTGGTAATGGTGCGTTGCAAACCTGAGGCCGGGATGTTAGGCCTCGAGCGAAAGTAAGTTTACCGGCTACCTTACCCTTCCAACCGGAACACGTCAACGGTAAGCAATGACGTTATGGCGGCGGGAATAGGTAAGGCGGTCGTACCAATCCGGGTGAGTCGCTGCGAAACTCTACCACCTAGTACCTACCTGGTTCGCAACAGATTTGCCATCACAATGTGGAACTAAATAGAGCTTTCGGCTAATCGTGAGTAGCTTGGTTATAACTCTGTTTACCTCTAAGGGGATTACGGAAAGATGCAGTTTTTTTTTCTTTGCTGTGTGAACATATATTAATACAATAATTCTTAGGAATTAACATTTTATTTTCACAATTAATAAGGTGATTTCGTATTCTATCCCAATCATCATTTTTGGGATATCCCATCTCCTAGTGTATGACAGACTCCTACGAATTAGAGGTTTTTTCGTTCAACTAACACAGATGTTCCCAAACTGTTAAGGCCCCATACTTAGTCAGCCAGAAGAGCCAATCAGCGCACTCCCCCATTCCATGATTACTATGAAATATTGTGCTCTAAAGTAAATGTCTTAAGCGCCAAATCACTATTTTTGACACTAAAAAAGAAATTTGAAAAAAAATTTAAAAACTGAAACAGTTACCTTTTATGTATAATACTTATCTATGTTTATGTTAAATCTGGTGTCGATATTTTCATAATTGAAGTAGACAGTTGGGTTTTGCTTTAAAAAAAGGGTTAATTTTTTGATTTTTTTCTATCGAGCCAAGTGAAATCAATCGTGTTTTGGAAACACTAGTCTTATAAAGCATATTAAGGTTAATCTTGTGTATTTTTTGAAAAAAACAGTATATTGCTGACGTATTTTAGCATACATGGCCCCTTAATGTAACGCAACATAATCAAAAATCTTCGTTATCTATAAGTATATAAATGAATCCGCATTTCGGGTGATCATCGTATCACACCTGTACGAATGAACCAATTTTGATGTTCCTTTTTGTTGTGGCGGTTATCTTCAGGAGAAGGTTCTTACTAAAAACCTTAAAATTAGCTTTAAAATCGGAAAAGTTATGTTTTAATCCATAAAAACTGTTAAAAGCTGTTAATGTCACACGATAAGCAGTTGGCTGGTTCAGCTAATATTTTTTTTAAACTTCGAGCTAAATTATTAATTAAGGTTATATTTATAAATGCCTCTGTGGTCTACTGTCCGGCGTAGGATTTGACTCCTTGTTTATTGTGCCTTTACCTACTTAGGGGATATGGGTGCAAAGATACTAACTTATTACATATTGCAATTTATATTCGACCAAAAACTTTTAGTAAGAACTATATGCAGGTACTTAAATGAAAAACACTTACCGCCTTATCATCTTATTACAAAAATACATTCCTGTTTAACTAAACACTGTCTAAACAATGTGAAACTTACATCCAACCAATAACATGCTAAACGTAAATGAGAATGTTATTGCTTGAGAATTCAGTTCAAACAGTGTTTAGTAAAACATGTATTCAACGAGTGTTTAAATTTTTATGTACATAGTTTATTTTTAAATTTAACTTTTAATTAAGGTTAAAATTAGTATGACACCTTAAAAAAATATGTTTTCTACCTATCTAATGACACAATGGTGGCGATTCTGCTTTTCACAAACTAAACTTATTTTAGATGCCTGCTGTCTTTTTCACATGAAAGAAAAACAAATGAGATGGAACACTTTAGATATGTTAGATTAGTCCGGACATGTCAAATCGTAATGTTTTTAATCAACTTTTTCCGAGTGATTAATTTTGACAGACGTTTACTCAATTTGACAGCACTAAAAGTGTTTTGTCTCTTTCTATTGCTCTCATGGAAAGAAAATAGCGATAATTTAAAATTAGTTATGCGAGTCCGCAACAAAATTACCACCAATATTGCAAATATTAACTTTGGTACTAAATACGTACTTAGCAGAAATTTGACGTCCTCTAAATTTTGAGGAACCCTCTTTATAAATCTTGGAACTAATGGAACAATACTTGTACGTCATTTCCTCGTTCGTCTCCGAAACCCCATTGCCAGGGAAAAGCAAACGGGAAATTGTTAGGTTGTTTTATTCCCGTGAACGTCCCGCATTGAAGCCGGCCTCGGGCAGGATCCTTCCAGAATAAACACAGGACAAAGGCCGTCCTCGCTGCGGCCGCACCTTTTGTATTTTCTGCAAGATATCAAACAACCTTACCCTGGTTTGAAAGATTCTAAAGTGATTTCTTTAACATTTTGTAAAAATAACCGTTTTAAAAATATTGCCTGTAAAATTGTTTCATTTACTTTAAGTTCGATATTGTTACAATAATATTGGTAGACTAATATTCATTAATGTTTGTTTTTTTTGTAATCTCGAAGTTTTTCCTCAAAGAGCTCAAATAAAAATAAAGATGGCTTTTATGTATGATAAAAATAAGTTATTTCGATGATATTTAGGCTGGAAAATTGTTGCAAAAATATTTTATCAATACTTCTTACAATTTTTATAATTTACTAAAAACAATTTTAAAGTGTACTTAAGTAAATTACTTTTACGTGTACCTTTACTACTTAACTATTAGGTACACGTAAAAGTTAAGCAAGTAATCGTCACAATAATGAACACTGTATTCAGCATTTCAGTAATGTTAGCATTAAGTGCCATATTTAAGCTTCGATTAGTTTCTTCATATTCTGGCTCTCAAAAAAAACTTTGAAATTACCATAGAATCACCAATCGCTACCTTTATGGCGGCAGGAATGAGTAAGGCAGTGGATTCCTACTCAGGCAAGTGCCCAATGCTCGACTACCAGAAATCTTGTTGGTAATTAGCCATTTAACTTCACTTAAGCCTCTGTGGTCTAGCAGTCAGGCGTCATACTTGACTTTCTGAGGTCGGGCAACAAAAAAAAATAGAAAATTTATATTTTAAATTTTCTGTTAAAATAACTATATAATTATTAAACTGTATTAACTAACCTATAGACACTATAGATGTCGTCAAGCGTTGCTGTCATAACTCATAAGGCCTTGTAGTGCTTTGTAAAAAAAATCTGTAGTCTAGAGGTCTGGCGTCGGACTTAACATCTAGAGGTCCAGGGTTCGATCCCTCGTTCAGACAACAAAAAATAGCATTTTCAACTTCCTAATAAAAATCGCCTCTGTATCGCCTCTGTGGTCTAGCGATCCGGGTGTTGGACTTGACTGCATGAGGTCCCGGGTTCGAATCCCGGGTCGGCCAACAAAAAGAAAATTGGATTTTTCCAATTTTCCAATAAAAAAATGTTGGTCGGGATTGGAAATGTGCCCGGTTGGCGATAGGCTTGCCACCTATCACATTGTGGGACTTAGTGTCTTCGGCTAGTCGTGGGTGCCTTGGTTCTACCTCTGCCTACCTCGTCGGGGATATGGGCGTGAAGATACTAATAAAAATAACTTTACCCGGGATTGGATATGTGCCCGTTAGCGACAGGCTTGCCACCTATTACATTGTGGGACTTAGTGTCTTCGGTTAGTCGTGAGTGTCTTGGTTGTGTCTCTACCTACCCCTTTGGGAATATGGGCATACCGATTATTTTGTTTCACGGGCAGGTGGTTTCAACAATAAAATTATCTGTAAACTTTTTATTATTCGTCTACCATGTTAACATGACTTTGTTTGGTTACAGCACCACCAGAATGTGAGACGGGACAGCTGACGTGCGGGCAGTACGTGTGGAACAAGACCTACTGCATCCCACCACATTACAAATGCGACATGCATGTCGACTGTGTGGACGGCACCGACGAGGCTGACTGCAGTATGTATAGTTGCAGTACCATCTGCAGTTGATGTATGAGAGTTTTCTATGTTACGTGACAGAACAAAACACTCTCCTTGGCCTTGGCCTATAGACTCCACATATGACTACTTGTCTTGAGGCCGGGATGATAGGTCAATTTTACCAATCTTCCAGCAACTCTACCTTCTGAGTCGGAAAGTGACACTGTCATTGTGGCAGTAACAATAGGGAAGGTGGATTCCTTTCCCGAGCAAGTTTGCTCAACTTGAAAATGTTTCAATTATCAGGAAGCACATATCTTGCTAAATAGCTCTAATCGTTACCCATTTCAAAATTTAACGAAGAAAGAAATCTCTTTTCGTGTGTGTTTAGGTATATAAAAAGAAGAAAAAACAAATCTCTATTCACGTGTATTTTTAAAAAATGATAGCCTTACGTACATCTCGATTCTCGGCTAAAATACAGGTGATAGAGAGCCTGGTGACAGGATTTAATAGTAATAATTTATATGCAAAAAATTTGGTATCACTAGTAATACAGCCAAAGAACGTTCTTTCAAGTAAAAAAAAATAATTCGGTTTACAAATGTCAGAAAGACACCAAAAAACATATACGTCAAACACTATGCACAAACATAATGTAACCGCCTCTTTTTTAGAAATACAGTCGATAGAACGAACATTATTGAAATGTTCTAATATGCACAAACAATTAAACACCTACATAAAATAAATTATAAGAAATATAATTTATTGAATTGCATACTTCTTTAGGCGCGGTAGGAAAAATATTTGACAGTGAAATTTTAAGATGCGTGCGCATCTGTAATACAAAAGTAACATCATGAAGTTGCCTGGGTTTTGGCGCCATCGAGAGAAAACATGGTCGAAGTTTTTTCATAATTATTGAATTTCGTGTTAATATTGAGTGAAATTAGTCAATTTTGGTGGCATTTTGTACAATTTTGGTTCAGTGAAAGTGCACAAATGAAATAATCATGAAGAAACTAGCGTATCGTATATTTCCTCGTTGCCGCCAAATCTCATTACCTGAGCTTGTGTAAAAAGGCCACCGATTTACCCAAGAGCCTGACATGACTTACTGACGACTAATAACTGATGACTAATTACAATTGATATAAAATTTGATGCAAATTTCTACTTGACTAATGGCAAAATACTAACGAGATTGCCAAAACCTAAAGAAAGAAAGAAAGAAGTTGCCTGCTTGAGAAACATGTTTCTATATTCACACACGTGTTTTAGTTTACAAGTGCTATTGAAGTATATATTTTTCCTTGTAGACTTTTTTATTTTTAAATAATTTCATAATCAAGTTTAACTTCTTACGCGCGTACAAAACTATTTTTTAATTAGATTTTTGATTGTGTATCTCTTCAAGTCCTTTAATTAGATATCCATAATGAGTTTTTTTTTAATGATTTTAAATAAACATTTGATCCACCGTTTTAGATTGACAACAATAATAATTTCGTATAGAGAAGACTAGATAAAGAACTGCACGTGTAATTGCATTATCACAAGGCTTGTTCCAAGTTTTATCAAAATGGCGGTTTAAAGTTTAAAACTTATTTCTGTTACGTTCTATACTGACGAACTAACGAAGGAACAAGTTTAATAGAAGCTTGTAATAAGTCTAATTCACAACTGTGTTTAAGTTATCAAGTATAATAAGTAAGTGAAAGAAGTGGAGCCTCGTCGGAACCACTGTTCAAGTTGCAAGTAACTTATAATGGGGTGGAAATTGTATTTGCGAGTTTGGCGGAGGACTCTCTACGTCCCACGAACGACAGCGCATTTCTCATTTTTAGGATAGCGGAATATCCGAAATATCTTTTCCCAATTTCTTTAAAATTAATACTTTTATTTACCGATTGTAACATCTTAACAAAATATAAAAATAGATACCTAAATTTAATCGCCTCTGTGGTCTAGCGGTTCAGTTGTTGGACTTGACTGCATGAGGTCCCGGGTTCGAGTCCCGGGTCGGGCAACAAAAGAAAATTGGGTTTTTTCCAATTTTCTAATAATTTAAAATGTTGCTCGGGATAGGATATGTGCCCGGTTGGCGATAGGCTTGCCACCTATCACATTGTGGGACTTAGTATCTTCGGCTAGTCGTGGGTACCCTGGTTGTGCCTCTGCCTACCTCTTTGCGGATATGGGCGTGAAGATACCTAAATTTAACATGAAGTGCATATAGATTTTATAACGAGAGAGCTACAGCAAATCTATGATATTACACTGACAGATCACTGACTGACAGTGAGATCAGAGAGAAAGTGTTGGTGAAAAAATAAGAAAAGTAATAAAGTAAATTATTAACGATTCGGTTACGCGGAAGGAATGGTAAATGGAAAAATTGACAAAACACACAAACTATGCGAACTTAGGTGGTTGTAGGTATCTGAAAAGAGTCACCTGTCAAGGATGGCAGAATTGTGTAGTGTACTATTTGCCTACCCCGTAAAGGACTTGGCCCGAAGATTGGCCATTGGTACCTACTCTCGTAATTTTACTTTACTCAATTAGATCTTGGCGATGACTTCGTATTGAAGTTATTTTATTTCTCCCACGGGATCAGGATAACTACAGCAGATTTTTCCCGTTTTGGTTCGGGTCCTTTGGGTAGAATAGACCATCATAGACCCTGCCAGGCAGTTACTACGAGGTGAGCCTATGTTTAATAGGTTATTACTAACAAGACCACTAATAAGAGTGTTGTGCAGGAACTTGCCTGGGTAGGGACATACCGGTTTACTTATTCGTACAATTCTGATTATATCATGTTTCGATCAGGTAGACTTGCACAATAGGCCTAACATCCTGGCTACAAGACAGAGAAACACCTATAACATGTATCTATATGTCACAATTGTCTCTTACTATCAAGAGAGCCGTGACATTGTTCGCAGTTCTTTCATATAAAAAAATAGCCTACACCTCTCTTCAGACCCTGACTATCTCCATACGTAGAAAAGTATACTACAGCATCGCGCCATTGTGACGTGAAAGAAGGATGTATGAATTTTGATAAAGCCCGCTGTATTTAATTTTCTAATAAAAAACCTGGCCTAATACGAGCGACCTCGCGCACCGAGGGTTCCGTTGAGTATTTTTATTAAGTATATTACTTAAGTAAAATTTTGCGGTTTTTACAATTTTTTCTTTGTTTTTTCTGACGTTGCTTCGTACTAAATTTCAAGATTCTGATTTCACGGGGTGTACCTACCCTGAAGGTTTTGATTCGCCTGAATATTTTGAAAATTTGCGGGATCAACGTCTGTATATTTTGATTGCGTTGGTGTAAAAGTTAGATTTTTGACAGCTCAAAGGGACGGTAGATCTGAGTGTTTGATATAAATTTCAGCTTGATAACTTCTCCCGTTCCTGAGAATAAAGACTTTACAGACTGACGAACAACAAAGTGATCCTGTAAGGGTTCCGATTTTTCCTTTCGAGGTACGGAACCCTAAAAAAGGAAAATTGGTTATATTTTCACAATTTATAGATTATAAAAAATGTGTTCTTTTAACAGCGTGAACAAAAACTACTTATACAATTCCATGAAACCAATACAAACGTGGGAAGAATGACACGACACTATTACCTGGATGGGTTTTGGCTACGTCGGCGAGCGCGCGAAACTTTTAATTGACCACAATTATTTCTTTTTATAAGTAATGCTACAACAGAGCCTATACCATGCGTTGTTATAGATTACGTTCAGTAAGTTACGTGTCGAAATCTATTGCACTTTCGGTCTGAAAATGTGTTTCTCTTAGCTACCAATAGAGGCGCTGTTCAAAGTTTTCATACAAATAATTTACAGAGAGAGTTTAATAGTTAATTCGACAGATAACTCAATATGTCGTGGGATTATTCTAAACTATTTCGTTTTGTTTGTTTATTGTTTCATAGAGAACTATTGTTTTGAAAGAATAACCAGATATTAGTCCATAAGTTTGTGTGAATCTATAAAACATATGTTTCTTTTTTTTTAAAAAAAACCTAATATTTGTCGGATCATAATTATTGAAACTTTTTTGACTAATAAAAGCTATTTACATTAATTTTGTAGTAACAATTTTTTTTAATTTAAATTAATGATATTTCATATTTGCCTCAAATGGTACATTACGGTTTAGTAGTTTAGTATTGGAATAAAACATTGCCATGTTTTATTCCAACGTAAAGTTATGTGAAGCTGAAAATATATTTTAATTAGTAATGTAGATAATCCTTGCGAGTATAAAAATAACGCAAAACGTATATAAAAAACCAGAAGTATTTAAATACCAGCATTGGAATCCCTAGACGTAATTTAACTTTAAAGACAATAAATTAGAAAACAACCAGTTCGAATTGTTTTCACAAGTTCAAGAACCTATTAACTTCGTTCGTAGTACAAATATCTTCACGTCAAGTTCTTTCCGAGGTAGGTAGATAGTATCGGGCGCTAAAGGTTACGATCCTAGCAGACCTGCCTGGCTTCCTCCATAGTCATTACTCTTTTCATACAAAAAAGCCGGTTTCGGAGACTCTTGACACATCCCTCCGGAGAAAACGTCAGCGATTCGATCGTGGAATGTCAACCTGGGTCTAACCGGGTACCTTAATCCATCCACCTTCGCATTGTACTGATCATCTGGTTTGTCAATCTTTCATTTGCCATTATTTCGACATGGGCGAACTAGCGGAACATGCTTTACTCTTACCAACGATACTTTCTTTCAATCTAAATCTTTCTTGGATCTCACCTTTGTGAATGCAACCAACAAGCGGTGCACCACAGAATTTTCGTAGCGCTTTCGTTTTGAGCGCATTTACCCTACGCTCATGCTTTTCCTTTTTCACTCCAACTTCTAGATGCTAATCTCAGGAATCAAACCCGCGAGACTCGAGCTTAAACTCAAAATTATTACTAAACTAGCGGCCCGGCTTCGCACGGTTATGGAATATACATATAAACCATCTTCTCAATTATATTATCTATTTAAGAAAACCGCATTAAAATCCGTTGCGTAGTTTTAAAGATTTAAGCATACAAAGGGACATAGGGGCAGAGGAAGCGACTTTGTTTCATACTATGTAGTTCATCATTTTGAAATATTTTAATTTAGATCCAGTAGTTGTCGAGTTCTTGGTATTTATATCCGCTGTTATTTTCATTAAAAATTAAAAATCCTCAGTCTCCAAAATAATAAATAATATATCCATAAAGTCCCTCATCATAACGAAGAAGCCAAACATGCTCAGCGAATGGAGCCTAAAGGACTCTTCAAGTATATTTTGACTAAATTTCCTTCGAAAGGTATTGAAAGGCGGACAAAGAGCTTTTATAAGCGCCGGTCGTCGCTTGGCCTCTACCGCGAGTTTTACATAACTTTGTATGAAAATCGTATTATCTTCAGCAAAGGATGGAAAATAGTTTGTAACCAACGCGAAGCTAATTTTCCCTGGAATACCAATAGACTTCCTTTCAAATTTTAAGTGAAATGAGTCTTGCATTTTTTATGCACTAGTTATTTATGCATCGTAGCAAAAAGGTAGTTTTAAGTGGATATTTTTGAGTTTTAGTTTTCTGATAGAGTTCACTTCAAAGGGATAAGACCTTTATTTAGCTAAAGACTAGCAGTTTCACGCAGCTTCGCCTGCGTAACTTGGCTTTTACTGCACCGATTTTGATGAAACAAAGCCTTTGTCACTCAGGGATAATGTAGCATTCTGGGTAAAATAATTTTTGAATTCGGTCCAGTAGTTTCGGAGCCTATTCATTTCAAACAAAAAATCAAACATTTCTTTTTTATCATATTAGTAAAGATAAATGTTTATAACCGCTTCATTAGTAAACATAGAGTAAAGTATCTTCACGCCCGTGTCCTCGAAACGGTAAGCAGAGATTACTTAAGATAGTAACAAAAATCTATAAAGAGTTTCTTCACGCCCATATCCCCGCAGTGGCACAACAAGGGCACTTGCGACTAGCCGAGGACACTAAGTCCCATGTGATAGGTGGCAAGTCTATCGCCAACCAGGCACATATCCGAGATTGGATATTTAATATTAGCAACGTTATTTTTTATAAGAAATTTAATATTCACGGTCACGGTTATCTTTTGTTACTATAAGAGTCGTCTGTTGTCTACATTGTAACATTAAAGCTTTGGTTTCATTCATAGAGTAATTTGTACTTACTCGTCAACTTCTTCGTATGATAATAAAACATTTTCCCTTTTTTTTCAGCGTACCGCAAATGCCAGACGGAGGACTTCCAGTGTGGGGTTGGTGGTGTAGGTCCTGGCAAAGTCAGCTTGCAAGGGCCGTGTATACCAAAAGAGAAAAAATGTGACGGGTAAATATATCTCCAAATTTTAAAGAAAGAAAAAAATTCGCCTGTAACGGGATTTGAGCCTGTACCCTACCGTCTCAAGGCTACGTAAATATTTGTTATTAAATTAACTCTTTACGTACTCACAAAAATTTATTAACAGTTATCAATTTGACAGTTTTTAATAACTGGAACTTGTATATTTACACAGGTATATATTTATACAGGTTATATATTTATACAGGTACTTTCCCTGTGATAGTTATTAAAAAATTATCTCAGTTGTATAAACAAGCCGACGGATGATATACTTGATAATTTGATCAAGAGTATTTGTTTCTGTAGTAGACACAAGAAAATATCTAAATATTTGAATAAATATTCTGTTATTCCTAGTAGAATATTAAAGATTCCTAGATTTAAGTTCAACTAATTAAATAAAAGCCGCCTCGTTGGTTGAGCGGTTAGCGTTCCCGCCTAAATCCATTGAAGAACCGAGAGGCTCGAGGTCGATTCCCGACGGAAAGGCGCTTATATGATGAACATATATGTCTGTATTTTTGGGTTTATGTGTATTATTAGTATTTCTAATCGTTGGCTAAAACCCATTATTAAAATCAATCTAGGTTAGATTGATTTTAATAATGGGTTAATGGGTCTTAAGTTAGAGACTAAAGTGATTAAGTGAATTTGTATTATCTTAATAGTAATAATTACTTTCTCAATTAGTAATCAAATGTTTGACACCTAACTGCTGAACCGATTTTGTAGTAATTTTGTATCTATGTCTCAATAGGTTTCTAGGTGTTTAGAAAGTATAATAGGACCCGGTAGATGGCGCTACTGACCACATATAAAGCGGCCAGTGAGTAAATTTATTATGGCAGTAAATTACTTAGAACAATGACTTTCACTCCAACTTATAATAGTCAAGCTGTATAAGTTGGAACTGGAAGAACACTAGGTAAGGTACTCAAGTTTTAAGTACCTACTCAAACTTGAGAACCTCGCTTGCTCAGCGACCCAAAGACAATCTTGACTACCGGTACAAGTCGCCCACTCCAAGTCTACGATTTATCTAATTACATTTTTAACCTTACAAAAGACATGATCAATATTTCGACTGTATCTTTCTTTGTTTTTAACCCCGACACAAAACGAGGGGTGTTATATAGTTTGAATGACAACTGGTAAACATATCGATTTTCGACTCGTTCGATACATCCAAATTAGATCTGTTTACATTTTCTGATGACGAGAACTTCATGACGGACCTGATGAAAGAACTAGGAGATGGTTGATGGATCATTCTTTAAAAGTTACGATATACTCTTGGCAGTTTATTTAACACATTAAAAAGAGAGGTGTTTGTAAGTTAGATGTGTGTGAGTGTGTGTGTTTGTGGCATCATAACTTTAAAAGGGATGGGAAAGGAAAAGGGACCGTTTGTAGTTTTTGTCTTTAATTTTTTTTAATTCTTATATTATTCTTATGTTTATTACGCGATCACTTCGCCAATTATGAATGGATCTTGTTGATTCTTTTTTATACCATTAATACTTATAAATAACTAATGAATATCCCTGGACAATTTACATAAACTGATCTAACCCCAAAGTAAGCAAATTATATAAGTATGGATCTTGATGACTTTTTTCCATCATTATTAATTATAAATGAATTATAAATATCCCTGGTCAAATTAGACAAACTGATCTAACCCCAAATTAAGCAAACTATATGCTTGTATTATGGGTGTTAGTCAATTATATTAATATACAGAAATACTTAAATAAATACTGGAAGAAATTAAAAAAAAAAACATCCAGATCTGCAAAAAAAAGACATTTAGATGTTCCGAACACGAATGTCTTTACCCGTCGGGAATCGAACCTAAGCCTCGTTATTGGTCGATGTTGTTAGGCATGTACGCTTACCCCTCGACCAACGAGGCGGTAGTATAATTTTAAGCGCGGAGTATAATTTTTATTCGCTTTATTTCCAGGTATTTAGATTGTAGAACAGGAAAAGATGAGCAAGACTGTCCAGGCCAGACGCTGGCGTGTAGACTGGACCAGTTCAAGTGCGCCACTGGAGACAAGTGTGTGGACGCCAGTGTCAAGTGCGACCACAAGGATGACTGTGGTGATAACTCTGATGAAGCACAATGTTGTAAGTGTTTGACGTATACAATTTAAGCTTCCGTGTTGGTCCAGGTTCCGAGTGTTGAATAGACTGCCTACCTGCCAAACAGCTTGTAGGCATAGGTTTAGTAGGTCATATCAGCAACATGGCCACTAATGGTCGAGTGCTGTGCAGAAACTTGCCCGTGAAGGGATCCACCGCCTTACCTATTCCTTATGATACGAGGGTAAGGACGGTAGCCGTTAGACTTTCACGATAGCTTTACAACCCGGTCATAGGACTGCAACGCACGTATATGGTGTCTTTAGGCCACGGTTGTCTTTTTCCATCTGAAGAATCTGTGCTTCTTCGTTGCTGTTTCTCATCGTTTGTTAGTCTCGCTAAACCTGGATAACGGCTGAACCGACTTAGCTAATTTTGATTTCGAATCATTTGTTCAAGTCCAGGGAAGGTTTAAAAGATAGAAAAGGACAAAACTGCGAGGAAACCAGGAAAAACAACATTTTAATTTTGGCCTTACAAACTGAACCGATGGAACGAAGTTCGCTGATAGCTAATAAAAATATGTTTGTTACATTTCTCGAGCTCTAATGAAGTCATTTAGACTAGACGGGGAGCCCTGCAAATGTCAACCAAATTGATACCACTGATTGTCCTAATCTTGCCGCCATAACGTCAATGCTGACTGATTATCGTGTTCCGGCTTGGGTAAATAGGGCAAAGATAACGCATCTGTGACATTCCCGGTGTGCGGACGTCGTAGATAGCTGCGATCATCTAAATTCAGGCGTCTCACTTACTCGTTAGTTTCCTCTTAAAAAAAATAAATCTTTATTGCCTTTAGGCGCGCGTATTTCTTACTTGTCTGTTTGTTTATCTCTTTTATCTATATTTATATTATAAAGCTGAAGAGTTTGTTTGTTTGCCTGAACGCGCTAATTTCTGGAACTACTTGTCCGATTTGAAAAATTCTTTCAGAGCTAGATAGCTCGTTACTTAGGAAGGCTATAGGCTACATAGTGTCACGCTAAGACCAACAGGAGCGGAGCACCAATAAATAATGTTTCAAAATTGAAAGGTTTTGTCCATGCAAAATGGCTTTTATGTCAAGCAATACGAAGTTCGCCGGGTTGGCTAGTCCAATATAAAGACTCACGCTAGTTGCTGAAATGTAGGGCGCATTCAGGTAAAAAACTTTGAATTAAGAATTTTTACTTGATTTGTGAAACAGATATAGCGAGAAAGAGAAATACTATTTCTAAAAACATTATTTTTTGATTGCAGTGTTCCCTCCATGTCACATTGGCCAGTTCACGTGCAGCAACGCGCTGTGTATCCCAGCGAGCTACCGGTGCGATGGCTACAACGACTGCTCTGACGGTAGCGACGAGTCCAACTGTACCGCCATCGCCTGTCCTGACAACAAATACCTCTGTCCTAAGGGTGGCCCCGGAGGAACCCACAAGTGTATCTTACCATCGCAGTTCTGCGACGGCAAGCGCGACTGCGATGATAATGCAGATGAAGAAGCTGCTTGCTGTAAGAAATCTCTTTTCAATACGTTAAGTTCCTCTGAAATGATTCCTAATAAGCAGGCTTTTCGCAATGAGTATACATAGCACATCAGTAATGGTCTCACATTTTTATAGGAAACCTTTGCTGTCATAATCGCCACGTCTGGTATAAAATAAAATAGTTCAAAAAAGAGATGTTTAAGATAAATCAAAGACGATTTGGCGACCTCCATAAAGCTTACTCATTCTTTAAAGAGAGGCAAAACAAATGTGGACGACAGATCACTTTCTAACAGCTGAACCGCCGACTCGTTTGCCTCTTTTTCCATAAATATACCGATGACGCTATTGCTGATCCAACTTTTTTGGTCATCTAGGTCGGTATTTGTGTTTTTGATCGAATGCCATTTTCTTGACCTTACTAAGCAGGAATACCATATACAGGAACTGGCTTTGATTAATGACATAGTAGAGCGCGTTTTAAATCGAATATGCCTAATTTACACGACCATGATTATGATTTTCTCCAGCGTGACTTAATTTCTCGAAGTTCCGAGTTCGATCTCCTGTTTCGAGCAACAAAATAAGAAAATATGTATCTTCAATTTCCAAACAAAAATAACGTTGCCCGGGGTTAGATATGTGCCCGGTTGTCGACATTCTTGCCACCCATCACATAATGGGGCTTAGTGTCTTCGAATAGTCTTGAATGGCCTGGTACATACTTCTATGGGTATAAAGATACTTAGTTAATTGCTTAAGTAAGTCCCCATCAAACTGGAACTTGATGGAGAAAGGAAAAGTAGTCGATTGATGATGATATGATTGAATAGTGGAATCTTAACAAGTTTTGTAACGTTTTCAGCAACGGCATCGTGTCCAGCGTTGGAGTGCGAGTACAAGTGCGTGGCTTCTCCCACGGGTGGAGCATGTTCGTGCGCGGCTGGACTGACGCTCGCGAAGGATAACCGCTCCTGTGTGGACCGGGATGAATGCCGAGATTGGGGACCCTGCCACCAGCTGTGTATCAATACGCCAGGATGTAAGTATCGGCTACAAGATTCGAAATGTTAAAATCTCCTTAACACCAGGGTAACTTTAATTGATAACTCTTTACGACTAGGTATTTTAACAGTTTTTTTTAATATAGATATTCCCCTATTTTGTATGTTAGTGCTGTTTCGTAATCATGTATACCCTTTTGTCTTAGATGAGTGTATATCTTCAATGTTTTTAAGAACACCCTTACGCAATATTTTACCCCTGCTGTTTCTTACTGAAAGGTTTCTTGCAAGATATCATTGAATTGGCGATAAGGCCGTCTTCTTGTATACCTAAATTAGTTTTTAAAGTGTCTAATTTTTACGTATCTTTAGCACAGTCGATAAGTTATGTTTATGCTTTAAATATGATGTGGATTTATTATTTTATGCAGCGTACTCTTGTGCGTGCGCCCCGGGCTACAGTCCTGAAGCGGGCGGCAAGTGTCGCGCGAGCGAGACAGGCGAATGGTTGGCTCTCGCTCACGCACGCGGCGTGCTGCGGCTGGAGCTGCCAGCAGCCGCAGTTGCCACGCCACTTGCCAACGCTTCCTCCGCTGCTGCCCTCGACTACCACTACCGCCGCAATCTGCTCTTCTGGTCCGATCTTAAAACTCGAAAGGTCAGTCTACATATTGTTATACAGCTTTAGGAATTTGAATTTTTAAAACACATACACAAACACATTTACAACACATAGCAATGTTACTTAAATACGCAATTAATAATATAGATTCTATTCGTCCTGTGTGTAGTGATCCGGATGAGAATTAGAACAAGAGTGGTAGCAGATTCTTTGACCTTAGCCTTATATACTCGTAAGATTTACTTATTAGTCTTGCGAGCTAGAACAATAATCAGTACTTCTATTAACATCCCTTAAGTATCATTAAGCATAACATGCTAGCTTTCACTCCCGACTTCGTCCGCGGTCCAAATAATATTTTTTATAAATTGTAGCTTGTGTGTTATATCTTTGTAAATTTTCATCTAAATCCATCCAGTAGTTTATGCGTAAAAGAGTAACGAATATCCACCCTTACAAACTTTCGCATTTATAATATTAAAAGGAATAGAAAAATATGTACTGGAACATTCCGTCCTCTACCATGGTTTATCTGTGTATGTATGTCTTTGCCACATGTATTTCCTTCTAATGTAAAATGATTTTCTCGCGCGTCCGCAGATTCACTCACAGGCACTAAACGCGCCAGCCGGCATCTCAACGTACAACGGCAATGACATCACGGTGCCAGGGTCGTGGGCGCCGGTGGCGCTGGCGGTGGACTGGGTGGGGGACAAGCTGTACGTGGCGGACGCGGTGGGGCAGAAAATCGACGTGTTCGAACTTGACGGCCGTTGGCACGCAGTGGTGCTGGCCGCCAACCTCACCAACCCGGCCGACATCGCGCTCGACCCCACGCTGGGACTCATGTTCGTCGCTGATGGCAGTCAGGTAGGTTCCTAATTTAAAATTAATCCAGCCTACATAGCCTCAATGCATCACTCACTACTACTCACTGTCGTGTTGTAGTTTGCTGGATAGGAATAGGCAAGAGCTTGATATCCGAACCTATCCGATCCTTAATATTTGTTTGCTATGTAATTAATGTTTTTCCGCGTATTGAGTCTATACATATAACGTTGGCCATATTTCCAATTTAACAACTTAAATATAAAGTTACCGAAAACCAGATTTTGTTTGGTCTTATTCATATTTTTAAATATAGCAGGCTGATTCTGACAAAAAACGAAAATGGCTTTATCGAGTTGATCAGTTTTTTTTAACTCGTAATCGAATTTTTTTTTTGCTCAAGTCGTAGTATATGCTATGTTTGAGAAAAATATTGAAGTGGTCCCCAACTGTTTTGAGTTTGAATCGATTTTTTTTTAAATTTGAAAATGAGGGAACGACAGATTCGTGGGGGAATGATTTTTAATATGATTCTACAATAATTAAAAACTTTATAATGCACCAATCATTTGTTTTATTGCAAAACTATAATAATTAAATAATTTTATTGCAAAAATATAATAATTAAATACATATTGTAACAATTGAATTGTTACAAATAAAACACGTTGACTCATAAAAGTAATATTAAATGTTAATTTAGTTAAAACAATTTAAAGAACGAAATTAAGAATGTATAATCAGTCAAAAATTTGACTTATGTTTTTAACCTACTAAAGACAAGAATGTATACTTTTTTAATGATGATTTAAATGTATAAAAATAATGAAAAGATAACATAAATTGCAATTTAACTAATCTAATATTATTAATCTGTTATCAGACTCTATGCAATCTAATTGCAGTTGTTTCTTTTATTTTCTACTTTTCGACATTATAGATGTTCAGGGTACTGAAACCAATATAACAAACATAAGTTTTCTAAATTTACTAGAAAATAAATAATCCCCTTACAGAGATCATTCCCTAATTAATTTTTTTTATGAGGGAATGACGGTGAGGGAATGACAAAACAAAACAAAATTGCTACAAACTAAGGAATAAAACCTTACTTTCTTACGAATTTTAAACAATACTTTATTACTACCGAAAACATGTAAAAATATGTTATGATTATTAAATAAAAAATGCTTACCTTTTGATAACAGTACATGAGGAAATGACATTAAAAAATGTAATATTTAAAAAACTTATTGTCAAATTGATTTTAAGAAAACATCCTATCTTCAATGGTCCACTCTAGTGTATGTTCTCAAGGACAATGTTGCCAACTACAAAAAAAATTAAAGTGGGACTTGGTAGGCCTTGGAGTATTGCTCCAATCACACTGTTACAAAACGGTGAGGGAATGATACTTTTTTTAAGGACATATTTTGAATTATATTTAAAAATATTTCCATTTGCATTTGCGAAATTATGAACTCATATAGGTATAGTCAATACTATCTTATATAAGTAAAAAATATGATAATAAACAATTTCCTAGGAATTTTACGTTTTAAGTTGATGATTACCTTAAAATTTAGCGCTTGGGACATAGTGAGGGAATGATTTTAGAGTACTTTCTTGGACATATCTTTGCTGTTTATCATATAAAAAATAAATTTGTTTCATACATTCGTAGATCTAGCACAGTCCTATTATTAAAACAAAAACTTTTCATAATTGACGATCCTGGTTTATAAAAATGATCAAGGACATCAATTTCCATTTTTTTTGAGAATCAGCCAGCAACACAGATATCTGACTTTACAGAATTTAAAGGGGTCAAGAGAAATGCTCACCTTTTGTATTATGTTATTTGTTTGTGCTTTTTTATGTTAATTTTTACGATAATACAACCAATCAATAGTTCTTAAATAAAAAATGAATGATTTAATTACACATATTTATTCATTTCAGATTGTTCGTGCAAATATGGATGGAACACACGCGAAATCTATCGTAACAGATGCAACTTACAAAGCCTCAGGAATCGCAGTTGACATCATTGCCAGACGTATATTCTGGTGCGACTCGCTCTTGGACTACATCGAGACCGTGGACTACGATGGCAACTACAGGTTCCTCGTCCTACGTGGACAACAAGTACCCAGCCCCTCAAGATTAGCCCTGTTTGAAGACAGAGTGTACTGGTCCGATAACACGAAACAAGGAATTAGTTCTGTAAGCAAATATGAAGGTTCCTCTTCTATCCAGGCTATTTATAAAATGAAGGATATCAGAGAACCTAAAGCTGTGACTGTTGTACACTCTTTGAAACAAACTTCTGTTAATAATCCATGTGGAAATAATAATGGCGGGTGTTCACAAATGTGTATTGTAACAGCACTACAAAATGGAGGTCTCGGGTACAGATGCGCTTGTAATATTGGATATAGACTAGAAACAGATTTAAGAAATTGTGATTTAATAAGAGAGTTCCTATTATACTCCCAGCAGAGGTTTATCAAAGGTAAAGTTTTGAATCCTGTCATAGAGGGATTCAGTGAGGCGATATTGCCAGTGGTTTCAAGGAAAGCACGCTTTGTAGGTTTAGATTTTGATTTTAGAGACGAACATATTTATTATTCTGATGTTTTACAAGATGTGATATACAGGGTACACAAAAATGGCACAACTAGAGAAATTGTATTACCTTCACAAAATGAAGGTGTTGAAGGATTGGCGGTTGATTGGGCGTCAAAAAATTTGTATTATATAGACTCCAGAAAGGGAACCCTTAATGTTTTATCGACTAGAAATGTAGCATTCAGAAGAACATTATTAAAAGACCTGAAGCGACCGCGAGCAATTGTGGTTCATCCAAACCGAGGGTACATATTCTTCTCTGAGTGGGACCGTCCAGCTAATATAAGTAGAGCAAACACTGATGGTAGTGGACTTATCGTCTTTGAAAATGTCACATTAGGCTGGCCTAATGGACTGTCCATAGATTTTGATGCTGATAGACTATATTGGTGTGATGCATTATTAGACCACGTCCAACATTCGAAGTTCGATGGAAGTGATGTTAAAACTGTTAATTCTCGATTGATTCGACACCCATTCTCGATAGTCATCCATAAAGATTACTTGTATATCACCGATTGGAGGTTAGACGCTATAGTCCGTATGAACAAACTGACAGGAGAACAAGAAGACATAATTGTTAGAAAACCCCAAACAAATAGGTTATACGGTGTTAAAGTATATAGTGAAGAAGTGCAAAGGATAGACCCCAATCAACCTTGCTCAAGGAATAATGGGAATTGTCAGAAGTTCTGTTTTGCAATTCCAAGGAACAATACTGAGTTGTTGACAGTAAAGTGTGGTTGTCCTTATGGAGAGAAATTGGCGCCAGATGAAACCAGTTGCATTGCAGATCCAAACTCCGAACCACCAGTCAAAGCTTGCCCCAACACTTGGGACTTTACGTGTAACAACCAAAGATGTATCCCCAAGAGTTGGGTGTGCGACGGTGACGACGACTGTCTGGACAACAGTGATGAAGAACAAAATTGCACGAGTGAGTTTCTTGTTTAAATCATAAGCAGAAAATTGTCTGTCACTTATTTTTCCTTTGTTACCGTAGCAACATTAGTTTTCACAAATGTTTAAGGAAAAAAATCACTAAAAAAAAATAAAGTAAATGGCAAAGTGTTATCAGGCTAGACAAAGATTATGGGTTAGACTTCTGTCTTAAGTGTTTTTTTTAAATGGGGATTTTTTTCTTAAGTAATATGTGATTCGTTCACACAAATCGTCTAATTTCGGCAACTACTACGTACGGAGTACGTTTACGATTGCGTATATGTGATTGCAGAGACGACATGCAGCTCATCGGAGTTCATGTGCAAGTCGGGGCGCTGCATCCCGGCGTCGTTCCAGTGCGACAGCGAGAACGACTGCGGCGACTTCAGCGACGAGAGCGGGTGCGCCAACCTGACCTGCAGCAGCTCGCAGTTCCGCTGCGACAACGGCCGCTGCGTGCCCTCCACCTGGAAGTGCGACTCCGAGAACGACTGCGGCGACGGCTCCGACGAGGGCGCACACTGCGCCGAGAAGACCTGCGCGTACTTCCAGGTACTTTTGATGTCTAGGACAAGTAAAATACCCTAATCTGTGGCTTTACTCTGATAATACGGTTTTATGGCACACAGTTTCTATAGCCTAAAGAATTGATAGCCAGTGGATCAAAAACCATTTTTTGAACAAACTCTCGAATCCACTTCATAACGATAAAATACGGCAAATGTATCCACTAGGCATAAGTAACTCAACCAAAACGCCTCACAACGTTGAACCGGTGTTCCGAAGCGGCTCGCAGTTCAGCTCTATCTATGGAAATCATGTTCGTGAACTGTAGCTCTGACTGAACCATTTGTCAGCCAATAATTACAGCGTTTTTAGTCATTGGTCACAGGTTATACATACATGTACATGATAGTCTTCAGTTTGAAACATTTCAGTTGAACCATGAGATCAATTTTTACTTCAGCTGCAGCTCCGAATCACATATTATGTTATTTGAATGTTTGAATCGGCTCCAAGCTGATTTACTCGTATTAAGTATGCACATTTATTATGTGAGATTATGATTAATAATAATAATTAAATGTATCGTTTAGTTTACATGTCCCCGCACGGGTCACTGCATTCCGTCGTCGTGGGTGTGTGACGGTGACGACGACTGCTTCGACAAGCAGGACGAGGCCGACTGCCCGCCAGTCTCTTGCCTCGCCTCGCAATTCAAGTGTGCAGACCTCAAGCAGTGTGTACAAGTACGTACAGTATTTTCATTCAAGTATTTGTTTCAAGTTGTTAAGCATAAGACATAGTTTAAAAAGATAAAACTATAATATGACAGATACGGTCAGTTTCGAAATTCTGAATATACAGTTACTTGATAGAAGAAGGCGTTACTTTGCGGAAATCCATGCTTAAATATTTGGATTTATACAATTACTTTTAATATTGAAAATGTGTAAGTATAGAGATTTATATATCTATATGTTCAATAGGGATTAACGAGTTTAATATATATTGCAGGAAGCATACAAATGTGACGGTATCCCGGACTGTAATGACGGATCGGACGAGGCGGGCTGTCCAGCGCTAGGTCCACATCAGTGCGCACCCGAAAGACAGTTCCGCTGTCGTGCCTCTGGACTGTGTATACCGCGGACCTGGTATTGTGACGGTGAGTCCATTCATCATAATATGCTAAAGTGAAAATGTGTGTACGTGGTTGCGAACTTGTGCAGAGACGTGTGCGTATGACTGCGTATGAAAATTGGTTATGTTGCGAAGTTTAAATACAAATTAAATTGATGCGAAGAAGGGACGTCTACCTATTTATGTATTTTGCCGCCTTTTCCAATTTTATTGTACTAAGACTGACCAATGACAACATTCGTGGTGATATTAAACAATTAATGCTTTTATTTGGGCTGGGCCTTCACAGAAATGTGATTGATGTGTTAGATGCGGAAATTATTTCTTTATCCAATGAATTCAAAATGTACCTAACGATAAAAAGTGTGTGTGTACTTATGTACACGCGTTAGAAGTTATACTTCTTCGGCGTAATAAGATAAAAATCTTTTTAAAAACTTAAATGTTATCTTTAGCTAACTTCATCTTGTCGGGTTTTCGTGACAGTGTGCGCGCGCATCGTAAAAAAATACCCTCATCATTTTTTCCTAACGCGCCAAAAGAAGTATAACTTCAAAAATACATTTGCGGTGTTGTAATATAAGCGACACTACGTGTGTTGTGTGCAGGGACGCCGGACTGCGAGGACCTGTCGGACGAGCCGAGCACGTGCGGCGCGGCGGAGTGCGGCGCGGGGCTGGTGCGGTGCGACAACGGCCGCTGTGTGTTCCGCGCCGCAGTCTGCGACGGACGCGACGACTGCGGCGACGGCTCCGACGAGGGGCCCGCGCACGCTTGTGGCCCGCCTCCCTTCCGGTACCTACCACTTTCTGCTGATTTTTATTTTATTCATCATCACAATATAATACTGTCCGATTGTTTTGCATTTCTTAAAAATCTGATTTGTCCAAAAATATTGAAAAATATTCATTCATTTACAGATGTTCATCTGGTCAATGGCAGTGTCCTGGTGTTACAAACCGCTGTGTCAACATCACGCAGGTGTGCGACTCCAAGTTGGATTGTCCGAATGGCGCTGATGAAGGTAGACATTTAAAAATAAAAGACATCTTTCGCGCTCTAACTTTTATACATGATGTTTATTGTTTTATATACTAAATGACGTTATGTACGAACCTACATTTAAAAGACAATTTGATGAGTGGACGGAAAAGATTTAATTTGCATTTTAAAGTCGATTAAAAAGATTTTGCTATCTTCTTTCCATTTAATAAAAAGAACAGCTATTAACGATTTTAATAATATTAATAAATATACAAAAAAATACGGAACGCGTTAAATCAACGACACCTGAGTTGTATAGATCTAAGCAGTAAATTTAAATGTTTTTAGAAATCTTATTTCTAAGCTACATTACTGGCAAATAAATAAAATCAATTCAACATACTTTCATGGATAACAAACTTTAGTATTTTATGTCACGTGCTCTTCTCGAAAAATTAAATGTGACAAATTGTTGTGTATTATGCAGGTGCAAGTTGCGACTTCGCGGAGTGTGAGCACCGATCAGGACTGTGCTCGAACGAGTGCAAGCAGACCCCATCTGGCCCGCTCTGCCTGTGTCCTGCGGGCGAGGTGCTGTCGGCAGACGCGCGTACGTGTGAGGACGAGGACGAGTGCTCGCCGCCCGGCCGCTGCTCACAGCTGTGCACCAACACCAAGCGCAGCTACTTCTGCGGTTGCGTGCCCGGCTACCGCCTCGCACCCGACAAGCATTCCTGCAAGGCCGACAACCACTCCGCCGCCTTCCTTATCATATCCAACCGACACTCTATACTCGTCGCCGACCTCAACGAGCAGGGCCTCGAGCGAGTGCCAATCAACGTCGAGAACGTCGTAGCCACCGCCTCCGACATGCACTCCGGCACCATTTTTTGGTCGGACATGAAGCTCAAAAAGATCTCACGCCTCGACCGTGGGAGCGAGCCGCAAGTTATCGTGTCGATGGGCCTGGACTTAGTTGAGGGACTCGCGTTCGACTGGGTCGGTAGAAACATTTACTGGTTAGACAGCAAGCTGAACACCATTGAAGTGGCGAAGGAGGATGGGACAGCACGAACGACACTACTCAGCGGAAACATCACACAACCCAGAGGAATGTGTTTGGATCCGGCACCAAACGCGAAATGGTTGTTCTGGACCGATTGGGGTGAAAATCCGAGAATTGAAAGAGTTGGTATGGACGGCACGCAACGGCTGGCCATCATTACCACTAAAATATACTGGCCAAACGGTTTGACCTTAGACACGGCCACACAACGCGTCTATTTTGCTGATTCGAAGTTGGACTTCATTGACTTTTGCTACTACAATGGCACGGGACGGCAGCAAGTCCTAGCTGGCAGCCATTACCTGCTACATCCACATTCCTTGACTTTATTCGAAGATACTCTCTACTGGACTGATCGTCAACTGAACAGGGTTCTATCTGCTCACAAATTTAAAGGAACAAATCAAACCGTGGTTTCCCACCTTATTTCACAACCACTCTCAATCCACGTACACCACCCTTCTCTACAACCTCAGTATACCTCTCCGTGCAAAGTAGACTCTTGTCAACATCTCTGTCTGCTTAGTCCTTATAACAGCACTAGTTATAGCTGTGTATGCAAACCAGGATTCAAACTTTTACCTGATGGAAAATGTGTAGAAGGTAACTTATATTTTAACATTTATCTTTTTAGTCTTTTTCTTCAAGATAACCCATTATATTAATGTTATGATATCTTTTTCAGAGGATACTGCTTATCTCATGGTGCTAAAGGGATCACAGATAGTCGACTTATCATTGGACGGATCCGGGAAAGCTGGCCAATTGCCTCCAGTTGTCGGTATACAAGGTAAATACAAATTAAATATGAATCAAAATACCTGGTCTAGTACTTACTAGACTAGGAGGCGTAGGTGTTCTAGTCCAGAACGGTCCATATCAGAGACGGCAATGAATATTTGGAAAAGCAAAATTATAAATGCTGGGTACTTTATAAAATCTTGCGTCTTTTACCTGGTATCCTATTTTTCACTATTAAACATCAAATATTAAAATAATGTTATGATTTTAAACAAGCGCGATATTAACATTTTACTGTACAGTAGACATTAAATGTTATTTTTAAAGTTTTTAAGACATGTAAGTTCTTGTGAAAAACTTTAACAGGTTTGTCGTTTCGAGACGAGTAGTGAAATACAAAGTTTTATAAATCTGTGTTACAGGAGGAGTGCAACTGGAATACGACAGACAAGGACACATGCTTTACTGGCTGCAGAGCATCACGGGCGACGGGTCGGACGAGGAGAACTGCACGGTGTACTCGATGCCGTACGGCGGCGGGCCAAAGGCAGAGTTCCTCGGTCTAGACACTGGCATCGTGGGCGCGCCCTCCGCCATCGCCTTCGACTGGCTCGGCCGCAACCTGTACATGGCTAACCGCCCCGCCAGCAACATCGAGCTCATACGTGTCGACGGTAAACTCAAGTACAGATCCATCGTCTTCGCTAATGACGGCACCAAGAACTCCATAGCCAAGCCTAAAGGGCTCTGTTTGGATCCTACTGAAGGGTAAGAAATTCTTAACTAATGTGATAATTTTGAAATACTGGATACTATAGTACTTAGAAATGTTAATCGATTTATTTATTGCAGGAAAATTTACTGGACCGATGAGGGTGGATTCGGAGTACCCGCTAAAGTCGGCAAAGTGAATATGGACGGCTCCAATCCTGTAATTTTAGTGGACACTATTGAGAGACCAGAAGCTGTAGCAATAGATATTGAAAAGAAAATTATTTACTTCAGCACGCAGTATCCCGCTAGCATTAACAGTGTTAATACGGAAGGTAATGACAGGAAGACGATCCTCACTGAAGCAAATGCTATTTCTTATCCAAAGGTAATAGCCGTATTAGATTCAAGACTGTATGTATTGGATCAACGGCACGAAAAGATTTTTAAAGCTGATCTTCCCAATGGAGATAATATCAAAATTATTATAGATAATGAGAGTGATCTCAAATCCCTAACAATATTCCAAAAAAGAAAAATGATTCATCATCCTTGCACCCAAAATAACGGCGGTTGTGAACAGATATGTATACCCAGTGAGGGTGGATCTAGAGTTTGTGCGTGTTCAATCGGATATAGAAAAGAAAATGAAGTCAACTGTGTGCCTTACAAAACGTTTGCTGTCGTCTCTCAATTGGATCTCATCCGAGGATACAGTCTCGATAGTAGCGCTGAGGCTATGGTGCCCGTCACTGGACCTGGTCATCATATTCTCCATGTCGATGTTCATTTTACCGAAAACTACATCTATTGGGTAGAATTCAACAGGGGACAATGGAATGGAATCTTCCGCATCAGACCAAACGGGACAGAACTGGAACATGTTGTACGAGATGGTATCGGTAGTAATGGTATACGAGGACTGGCTATTGACTGGGTGGCTGGTAACTTGTACTTTACAAATGTTTTCCCTCATGAAAATTACGTGGAAATGTCTTGGCTTGATGGCACCCACAGAAAGGTCCTTGTGAAAACCACAATGGACGCTCCTAGAGAGTTAGCTGTTAATCCACTAAAGAGATTACTTTACTGGATAGACTATGGCCAATATCCCAGAATCGGAAAAGCTTATCTTGATGGTAGCAACTGGCAGACAGTCGTCAGTTCAGGAATTTCAAATCCAAGAGACTTAACTATTGATATGCTTACACACGATGTGTATTGGGTTGATTCGAAACTTGATCAAATACAGAAAATCTCTTATAACGGCGGAAACAGACAGCTCATCAGATCTAATTTACCTAATCCTATGGGTATTGCCATTCATACAGGAAATGTATACTGGGTAGATAGAAACTTGCAAACTATTTACAAAGCATCTAAATTACCAGGAAATATGTCCATGCCCGAAAAAATGAGAACTAATTTACCAAAACTTCGAGATATAGTTATATTCGATATAAACAACCAACCAACAGACGAGAATAACCCATGTAGAAAGTTCGGCAACGGAGGATGTGATCAACTGTGCTTTAGCTATCCACCTGATGCTAACAAAGGATATACACACAGATGCGATTGCGCTACCGGTCAAATATCATCAAGTAACCCTAAAAAATGTGACATAGTTGATGAATATTTAGTTTTCACAACTCGCACTGAAATACGTTCGGTCAATCTAGATCCGAAATCTACCGGTGTGCCATTCAAAACAATCGGTAATCTTACAAACGTTGTTGGTGTTGAGTTTGATTATGCCGATAATAAACTTTTCTTCACACAAATCAGACCATGGGCTAAAATAGCCTGGATGTCAGCAAACAACCCTGACGCTTCTGGAATTCAAAGTATTATCTCTAAGAATATTAACCCTGAAGGAATCTCTTATGATTGGACACAAAAGAAAATCTACTGGACAGACAGTTCTAACAATTCTATATATGCTATGAATTTAGATGGTACCGAGTTAGTTATGATTGCAAGAGTAGAAAGACCTAGAGCTATTGTTGTCGATCCATGCAACGGTACATTGTATTACACAGATTGGGGAAGATTCGGTACATCTGGTAAAATTTACAGAACCACAATGGCTGGATCTTTGAAAAAAGCTATTATAGACAAAGACTTATCACAACCTAGTGGACTAACAATTGACTTTGATGAAGATATGTTGTATTGGACTGATGCTGTTAGAGAAAAGATCGAACGATCAAGGCTGGATGGATCTGAAAGAGAAGTATTAATTTCCGCAACAATATATCCATTCGCTATAACAGTATTTAGAAATTACATCTACTGGACTGATCTTCAATTGCGAGGAGTATATAGAGCGGAGAAACATACTGGTGCTAACATGGTTGAAATGGTAAAGCGATTAGAAGATTCACCACGAGATATACATATTTATAGTAATTCTAGACAGAAATGCCAAAAGAACCCGTGCCGAATTAGTAATGGCGGTTGCGCCCAAAGCTGTCATCCGGCCCCGAATAATACAGTGGAGTGTAAATGTGACGACAACACAAAGTTAGTGAATGAAGGACGAATGTGTGTGGCTAAAAATCTAACCTGTGATCCAAGTAAATTTTTCTGTGCTAATGGCAAATGTATCAGTCGAATGTGGTCATGTGATGGAGATGACGACTGCGGAGACAATTCTGACGAGGATAAAAATTACTGTGCTTACCACTCATGTTCTCCTAATGAGTTCCGTTGTAACAATGGCCGTTGTATATTTAAATCTTGGAAGTGTGATCATGAAAACGATTGCAAAGATGGCTCTGATGAAGAGGGTTGTGTCTATCCACCGTGTGCTGAAGGGGAATTTACTTGCCTCAATTCAAGATGTATCCCAATGACACAAGTTTGCAATGGAATCAACGACTGCAAAGACAACATCACTTCGGATGAAACTCACGAAAGATGTCCAAGAAATACTACTTGTCCAGCAAATCATCTTAAATGTGAAAAGACAAATATTTGCGTTGAACCCTACTGGTTGTGTGATGGCGACAATGATTGTGGTGATAATTCTGATGAAGATCCACTACACTGTATGCTTCGAACCTGTCCTCAAAACAGCTTCCGTTGTCCAAATCATAGATGTATTCCAGCCACTTGGTATTGCGATGGTGACGATGATTGTGGTGATGGCGCTGATGAACCTCCGGAATACTGTCGATCCGAAGGTAGAACTTGTTTTGGAGATCTGTTTACATGTGATAACGGTAATTGTATTCCAAGGATATACATTTGCGATGGAGATAATGATTGTTTGGATAACAGTGATGAAGATGACAGACATCAATGCAATGAAAGAAAATGTGACGCTGAAACTGAATATACGTGCGAAGAAAACAAATTTTGGAGTCGAGCACAATGTATTCCCAAAAAATGGATATGTGATGGCGATCCTGATTGTATCGATGGAGCAGATGAAAATTCGACTATTCATCACTGTTCTACGCCCACACCGTGCTCCGAAGATCAATTCCAATGTAAAAATGGTCGCTGCATTAACGAAGGTTGGGTTTGTGACCATGACAATGACTGTGGTGACGGTTCGGATGAAGGAAAACAATGCAACACACAGTATAAGCAATGTACAGATCAAGAATTCAGATGCCAAAACTTTAAATGCATAAGAAACCACTTCAGATGCGATGGTGAAGATGACTGTGGCGATCATTCTGATGAAGTTGGTTGTACGAAAGAAAATAAGACCTGTCCGACAGGACAATTTAAGTGCAATAACGATCAATGTATTGACAATCGATTGGTTTGTAATAAAGTATCAGACTGCACCGATGACTCTGATGAACCACCACACTGTAATGTCGATGAATGTGCTAAGTTAGAAATTCATCAATGCGGTCACAAATGTATCGATACTCCAACAAGCTACTATTGTGAATGCAATCAAGGATATAAGCTTCTTAGTGACGGAAAGGCATGTGCTGATATAGACGAATGTATTGAATCTCCAGGTGTTTGTTCACAGTACTGTTCTAATACTCCAGGTTCCTATTATTGTAAATGTAACGACCAATATTACGAAAGAGAATCAGATGAGCACACTTGTAAGAGAAAGGATAATACAACTGCTTGGATAATATTCACTAATAAATATTATGTAAGAAATATGTCAACAGATGCTTCTTTATATAATTTAGTACATCAAGATCTTATGAATGTGGTTGCTATAGATTTTGATATTAAGGAACAAAAAATGTACTTTGCCGATGTCTCTGCAAAAACTATTTATAGATCAGATTACTCAAATCCTAATCCAACAAAAGAAGTTGTAATAAGACACGATTCACATGGCTTGGAAGGCATAGCAATAGACTGGGTTGGTAGAAAACTTTACTGGCTAGATCGTCATTCAAAGAATTTAGACGTTTCTGAATTAGACGGTACACGAAGGAAAACTCTAAAGACTGCAATAGCAGACCCTCGTGCAATAATTGTACATCCTGGAACAGGATATTTGTACTATACTTCGTGGCATCTACAGGCTTACATTGGTAAACTTGGTATGGACGGATCAAACTTTTCAACAATTCTAAATTGGGAAGATGATATAGCTTGGCCAAATGCTTTGACTATTGACTACTTTACTGACCGCATTTATTGGGCAGATGCCCATTTGGATTACATAGGATCGGCTGATTTAGAAGGTAAACATAGGCATGTTGTTCTTTCTGGAAGTAAAGTTCCCCACGTGTTTGCTCTCAGTCTTTTTGACGATGAGATCTTTTGGACAGACTGGAATTTGAAAGCTATTAGTAAAGCTAATAAACACTCAGGAGAAAACATGGTTACGCTTAGAAACACAACACATCGACCATATGATATTCATGTGGTTCATCCTCTAAGACAACTACCGTATAATAATCCTTGTGGAAACAACAATGGTGGTTGCTCTCATCTTTGCCTGATTGCTCCACCACATGAATCAAGCTACTTAAACATTGAAGGCTACGGAGAAGAAGGCGCTACAACTTATAAATGCGCATGTCCTAATCAATTTTATCTAGCTCGTGATATGAAAACTTGTATCGCTAACTGTACAGATGGACAACATAGATGCAATGGAAGAGATGAAAAATGTATACCTTGGTTCTGGAAATGTGACGGTGAAAAAGACTGTCAAGACGGTTCTGATGAGCCAGATACTTGCCCTGTTAGACATTGTAGAGCAGGTTCTTTCCAATGTAAAAATACCAATTGTACTCCAGCTGCAACAATTTGTGACGGAACTGATGATTGTGGTGACGGAAGCGATGAAGCGCAATGTGCCCATGAGTGCCCATTACTCGAATTTAAATGTAAATCTAGTGGAAGATGTATTTTAGATAGTTGGAAATGTGATGGGGATACAGATTGCAAAGACAATAGTGATGAAGATCCCGCAATGTGCCATAATAGACCGTGTAACCCCACTACTGAATTTTCTTGCAAGAATGGTCGTTGCATTCCCAAGCTGTGGATGTGCGACTTTGACAACGACTGCGGTGATGATTCGGATGAACCAGCATATATGTGTAGACAAAAGAACTGCACTACTGGATGGAGGCGATGCCCAGGACAATCAAACTATAGGTGCATACCAAAATGGTTGTTCTGCGACGGCAAAGATGATTGTAGAGATGGTTCAGATGAGTTACCTGATAATTGTCCATCATGTAATTCAGAAACAGATTTTACTTGTGAGAACAAACGTTGCATACCCAGACAATGGCTTTGCGATTTCACTGATGACTGTGGGGATGGTAGCGACGAAGCCGAAGCTGTTTGTCAACACAAGTACAGAGAATGTTCTGAATCTGAATTCAAATGTGGAAATGGAAAGTGTATTTCATCTAGATGGCGCTGTGATCATGAAGACGATTGTGGAGACAACACGGATGAGATGGAATGTGGAGGATTTAAATGCAAGAATGGTACATTCCAATGTAAATCTGGACATTGTATTGCTTCATACTTTAGATGCGATGGTGACAGAGACTGCAGAGACTTATCAGACGAAATCGGATGTCCTCCTCGTTTCCCTGGTGGAAGATATTGCCCTGAGAGCAGGTAAATATTATATTTCTGTATGATGGAAATGTTTATGTAATAAATATCATAATGAGCCCATAAAAACATTGATTTCTATTTAGGTTCCAATGTAACAACAATCTGTGCGCAGCACAAGCCGACTTGTGCGATGGCACGGACGATTGCGGAGACGGATCCGACGAGGCACCCGCCATATGCACAAACTTTAACTGCGACACGCTGAGGCGTTTCCATTGTGACAATCATAGATGTGTTCCGAGGTAATTTCACTTACTTATTATTTACCTACATTCATATTCCTATCCGCTACATTTTGATATTGTTTTATTTGAAAATTACTTTATAAATATTTTTTGATTTTACAGCTTGTATGAATCAATATTATTTAAGTACTTTAACGTACTAGGTACAGTTATAAGACCGAGTTACTTACTATATAAAAACAATTTAGAAATATCTACATTTCAGTGGTAGTCAAATTCTTTAAGAAAACTTATTTACAAGATGTTTGCACGTCCCAATGTGGTATAATATGTTGGTATGCTAAAATATTTTTGTTACAACTCAAATAAAATTTTCAATTTGTTTCATAAGTAGATATCTACTAATACCTACTTATATAAAAGTTGTGTTAAAAACTTAATCGGGTTGATTGCACTGTTATGTATTTAATTAGGCATTTAGAAATAAATAAGAGTTATTCTGGGTTTAGGTACCAAGTGTGCGACGGAGTGGACAACTGCGGCGACGGATCGGACGAGAACAACATGAGCGTGTGCGCGGTGCGCGCGCGGCCGTGCGAGCCGCTCACACAGTTCCAGTGCGCCAACCGCCGCTGCGTGGAGCGCTCCAAGCTCTGTGACCTCGCCGACGACTGCGGCGACGGCTCCGACGAGCGCGGCTGCCACCACGCCAGCACCTGCACACTCGCCGACAAGGGTGAGGGAACCACAACCACAAGCACACACACACACACACACACACACACACACACACACACACACACAAACTCACATGCACACGCATTTTCCATATTCTTGTTTTAGACTCGCTTTTAAAAATATTTACATTGATTTTTACGTTATGTGAAAATCACTATTCTTACTTTACCATACTTGATAGAAAGAAAAAGTAAACTGTGACCATGCAGTCCAAGTAAAATTAAATTGTTACCAGTTTAAACATTTAAAATTTAAAAGAAAATATGCACTACTAATTGTTGTATGTATACATGTATTTCTGTTATTTCATTTTTTGTTAACTACACTGAAAACTTTTCAGGTGGTTGCGAGCACTTCTGCACAAATCTCACGTCACCAGGGGTGGGAGTCGCAGGATATATCTGCACGTGTTTCCAGGGATGGATCATATCCAGTTCCGACAGCAAAAAGTGTTCCGACATCGACGAGTGTGCTACCGGAGCTCATCATTGTGCACATCTTTGTAACAACCTCAACGGCAGCTACAGCTGTCAATGCCGGGATGGCTTCAGGTAGTTTATTAATATTAACAGAAAAGCAGACTGATTCTCTCACGATAGATAACAGATGTTCTTAAAGTTTTTCATTAAAATTTGCTTTTGCAATAACAAATTTAAGACATGTAAACATATTTTTCTAAAACTATAACTTTTTCCCTACTAAGAAAATCTGAACATGAGTGCAGAAATTAAAAAATCTTACTGTATTGCAGGTTGGCCGATAGCTTATCTGGTGTGTGCAAAGCCATACAGGGTGATGTAATTTTAATGTTTGCTAACGGTCCAGAAATAAGAGCGTATGTTCAGGATAAGAATGATGAATTTGACGTTATCACATCGGAAAAAAGAATAGAGGCCATCGACTACGACCCGAAGCAAGAGATGGTGTTCTGGGCAGACAGTTATGACAAAACGATAAAGCGGTCCTATATGATTAACGCCCTCAACGGCGAAGTCCAGAGTGGATACGCACAGGATTTGAACATGAAAGGCAACTCTAAGCCAACGGCTATAGCAGTTGATTACATTGGGGACAATCTTTATTGGACCGAAACTGATCGGACAGGTTCCAAACCGAGAGGAAGGGTTATGGTGGCGAAAACTGACGGCAGATATCGAAGAGCATTAGTGTCGGCCGGAATCGAGAGTCCAACATCTCTCGTAGTGGACCCCACACTTGGCAAAATGTTCTGGGCGGATGCTGGTTCCGCGCCCAAAATTGAAACTGCGTGGATGGATGGCTCGAAACGTCGACCGCTCATCACAGAGAATGTGCGTCACCCGACTGGCCTGGCCATAGACCATGCGATGGACCACACTATATACTGGGCTGATACTAAACTGAATACAATTGAAATGATGAAACACGACGGTTCTAACAGGAAAGTTATTTTAAAGGGAGATTTCTTGAAGCATCCACTCTCATTGGATGTGTTTGAGTCATCATTGTATTGGGTGACAAGAGACACGGGAGAACTTGTGCGCCAGGACAAGTTCGGACGCGGAGTGCCTTATGTTGTGTCTAAGGATCTAGTCAATCCATCAGCTGTTAAAGGTGAGCACTACCTGTTTTTACATATTGTATAATTTGTGTATCTTCAGAAATATATACTTTACAGATATCCTTTCGTTATGTATGTATATTAAGACGTAAAGTAAACTATAAAACCATTTACGGGCGCGATCCTCGTTGATAATTTAATAGATGTATGTTCTAATGATTCTATTTGATAATAATTCTTTGCGCTACTAGCGAAGATCCTTATAGTATAAACACCTACTGAATTTTTTGTAACATAAGATAAATTGTTTGAGCGGGACTATAACGTATCCGAAGACGGTGTGTAACATATGTACAATGAGTAATGTGTGTTGGTGTGTCGGCAGTGTACCACCCGTTGCGGTACAACATGAGCGCGGGCGGGTGGTGCGCGCGCTCGCCGTGTAGCCAGCTGTGTCTGGCGGTGCCGGCCGGACGGCGCTGTGCGTGTGCGGACGGCGCCGTGGGCGGCAAGCGAGAAGCCGCCTGCGAGGGGCCCGCCGAGCCGCCACGCGCCGCACCCCGCGCCTGTCCCTGCCGCGGCGGGGGCACGTGCCGCGAGGGCATTGCGGGCGAGCTGGTGTGCGAGTGCCCAGCGCCGCTGTCGGGTCCGCTGTGCGCCGACAACGCGGAGGGCATGTCGCGGGGTGCGAGCGCGGCGGCCGTGGCCGTGCCGCTCGGACTCGCGCTGCTGCTGGCACTCGCCGCTGCCGCCGCTTGGTTCGTCATCAGAAAACGACCCTTGTGAGTACACTAATTCTCTTGCTATTATTTTACAAATATTTGTATGATTATATTTAAAACATAATAAAAAATATTTAAAAAATATAGCCGAATTAATAAACTCTTTTTCGGAGTAGTTCAAAAATGAAATTTAAAGAGGTTATTATCAGAAATTTATTTTTTGACAAATTACTTTTGTAAGGGCTATTTCGGGCAGTAGACTTGATAAGTACTACTAGTAAGACAAGCAAACAAGCCAAAACACAATCAGTTAATGATGGGAATTTTAGGAGTTCCTGTGGCCACCCTCAGGTTCAGTCATCAAATTAGCTCCTTGTATGAACACTTTTTGTTAATATCTAATTTACACATTTAAGCAGCTTTATCAGTAATTGGGTAGTGGATCAAATTCAACTGCAAAAACCCACTCAGACACATACATACATACATACATATCTTCACGCCAAGTCCCTTACGGGGTAGGCAGAGAGTATCGAGTGCCAGACCTCACGATCCTGACAAACCTGTCTTGCTTCCTTCATATTCATAACCTTCCTCAGACACATTAAGTTGCAAATTAAATAAAACTTTTAAAAATCCAAACAGACAACAGATAAAGTGATAGTGATACAATAATCCTTCACTTGACTTGAAAAAGTATGTCTTATAAAAACAATTATGAATTCTTATGAAGAATAGAATCACTAGAGAGAAAGGTTACAAACATTTTTATTCGTTTATTTCAGTAATTTCGCTGATTTACTGTTTTGCCTATACCAACGTGTCGATGATAGACGAAAAGTATCTTCACGCCCATATCCCCGAAGAGGTAGGCAGAGGTACAACCAAGGCACCCACGACTAGCCGAAGACACTAAGTCCCACAATGTGATAGGTGGCAAGCCTATCGCCAACCGGGCACATTTCCAATCCCGACCAACATTTTTTTTTATTTAGAAAAATCCAATTTTCTTTATGTTGGCCGACCCGGGATTCGAACCCAGGACCTCATGCAGTCAAGTCCAACACCCGAACCGCTAGACCACAGAGGCGATTAATATGATGATAGACGAACATTTATAAATCAATCGAGTAGTGCCACTTTTGCTAAATGA
>NJDC01007655.1:90454-109061 GCA_002245475.1 Calephelis virginiensis
TGTCAATTAATTTAAATAACGAATTAAATAATTTATTTGGATCATCGTTATAAGGTAGATTTGGCAGTTTTTCTAATACATTATCCCGAAAGTGTTCTAATCGTCTAGAATTTATTGGATTATAAGCAATATATTTCTTTTGGGACCTCAAGTTTCATAGGAAAAATAGCTAATTGACCACAGTGATCAGAATCTAATTCATTTATAACTGAACAGCTAACTGGTGATTTATTTGTAAAAATGTTGTTTAAGCAAGTAGCACTAGTGGCTGTTAATCTAGTGGGTTCCAAGAATAAATTATATGATTTAAACATATTAAGAATAAAGGAAGACAGCCCATAACTACAAAATTTACCTTCTTGAATGAGTAGAAGCAGCTGTTGGGATCATACACGTTGTCCTGATACACCTCGTCGGCGAAAATGAAGAGCTGATTTTCATGCGCGAATTTCATGATGGATTCCACGTTTTTGCGGGTCAATACCTGTCGTGAGGGACTATTTATTTTAAAATTACGTACGTTTAGAACGAGCGCGTAAAGCAGACTATCTTCACGACCATATCCAAGAGATAGGCGGGGGCTCAACCAGGGCACCAAAGACTAGCCGAAGATACTAACTTCCACAATGTGATAGGTGGCAAGCCTATTGCCAATCCGGCACATATTCAATCCCGGGCAACGTTATTTTTATTGGAAAATTGAAAATTCACTATTTTTGATGGGATTTAACTTGATAAGTCTGACGCCGAGGCGTGTTTTTTGAACCAACTCGACCACGTCCGCTTTCAAAAAAAAACCGCTTCGAATACGGTCCACCCGTTCAAGTTATGATGCGACAGTCAGACACGCACATATACACATATACATCAAAATTATAACATCCCTATTTCACAAACCAAACAAACAATCAAGAGAGCCGCCTGTTTGATTCCTAACTTAGGTATAACAAAAAAAAAACTGTCTATTAGTGTTTCCATCTGCCATCGATTTTTTTAAAGAGCTTCCGATTTCGCTTCGATCCTTTCGACCTTTTTAAGTTCACTGGCCGAACAAGCAGACAACTCTCCTGATGACAAATCTCACAGAACGTCGCAGTCCTTAGGCGAGGATGTTAGTCCTGTTGTGAAAATCTACTAGCTCTGCCTCCGAAATAACTAAGACGGTGGATCCTTACCCGGCAATTTAAAGCAAAGAACGCTATGATGAGTGACTTTATTTTATAATATTGGAAGGCAAACAAGCAGACGGATTTCCTAATGGTAAGAAATTCGCGCCGCCTAGAGACACCAAAGATGGTAATGGTGCGTTGCCAACCTGAGGCTGGGTTGTTAGGCCTCAAGCAAAAGTAAGTTTACCGGCTAACTTATCCTCCAAACTGGAACACGTCAACGGCAAGCATTGAACATTATGACGGCAGGAATAAGTAGGGCGGTGGTAGCAATCCAGGCGAGTCGCTGCGAAACTCTACCACCTAGTAGGATGTCACGGTGTTAGTGACGGTAAGTCTATGTTTGCATTTAACGAGCCGCCTGGCAGGAAGGCAAATGGTCTATTCTGCAAAAGAGCCCGGACCAACAAGGGGGATATGTAATCTTATATATATGTAATAAAAATCTTGTGTCACGATGTATGTTGCCGATAAACTCCAAAACTACTGAACCGATTTCAATCAAATTTCACATGTACCCGTATTTTGGTCTAACTTAAAAGATAGGATAGTTATCATCTCAATTATTCACTTATGTCGTGAATTTGAATAAAATGTATTAATTAATTGTTTTTTTACTGGTTAGTTTTATGAAGTTCTCATAGATGGCGATGTACGTTAATTCATCGATAAAATTCTTCAATGTTGTTTGACATCTAGGTTGCAAATACAACCAATAGATGGCACTGTTTTCTGTTTCTTAGAATATAAATTCTATTACTTTTTGAACAATCTATCAATCGATTCTTCTCGAAGCATTAAAAGGTAGGATAGTTATCATCTCAATTATTCACTTATGTCGTGAATTTAAATGAATAAAATGTATTAATTAATTGTTTCTTTACTGGTTAGTTTTATGAAGTTCTCATAGATGGCGGTGTACGTTAATTCATCGATAAACAAATACAACCAGTAGATGGCGCTGTGTTCTGTTTCTTAGAATACAAATTCTATTACTTTTCGAACAATCGATCAATCGATTCTTCTCGAAGCATGCGAACTAGAACGTTCGGGAAATTCAAGGTACTCGTAACATTATAAATGCAAAAGCTTGTCTGTTTGTTTGTTACTCCTTCCCGCAAAAACTGCGGAACCGATTTTGATGAAATTTGGCACACACAAAGAGGGTAACTTTAATTCGGGATAAACACCATAGGATGGTGTTTATCCCGAAAAACTGTTTTTGTGGGACTACTAACTACGCGGGCAACGCCGCGGGAAACAGCTAGTTATATTAATATATAATTATTTTAATATGCAGATAATTATCTAATTTAAAACAAATTTATAACTTGAGATAAATTTTCTGGGTGCTTAATTATGGTAAACAACCGTCAGCTAGAGCTAGAGTCTATGCCAATTATGATGCTGTTGATTTTATTTGCATATATTGAATACTCGTAACAAAAAAATAGGTTACTGGAATTTCAAACCTGTCCGGTAGGATTCCCTGGGTTGATGACTACTATGGCTCTCACGTTGCAGTTCTTACTGGCTTCCTTTAAGGATCTCTCCAATTCTTTGGTATCGAGTCCCCACGCATTAGCTTCATCAAGGTAGTATCCCACCTGTTGCATACCATACTCCACAATTGCGGCCGAGTACAAGGGATACTGAGGGATAGGGGTCATTACACCTGGTGAAAATATATTATTTCTTAAATTCCGAACAAGTTTGCGAACCTAGCGATCGATGAAGGAATCAATATTCTATCTCTTGTAATAAACTATTCTATTACCCAGCAATAAAAGGGTCATCCTTACATGTTATACTTTGACCGCTATATCGTCTCTAAGGTAAGCGCGTTATGTTACGGGGGAATGAATGATTGAATGAATGAATGAATTTACAAAATTTACAAAAATAATTCACACTCTTTCACTTATAATAATATTTAACTCAGGTGCACAAAGGCGGTCTTATCGCTTCAGAGCGATCTCTGCCTGACAACCTTAGGGTGAAGGAGACAATTTAAGTACATATATTAAAAACTAGGGTAGGGCTTCATAAAACAAAACTTATGCTAATCTAATAAATATAATGTTTTATTTCATATAAAACATATATGTTAAATAAAGTACATTAAATATTCATACAAATAATATGCATTAAATTACAAAAATACATATACGTATATTAAGAATAAAGTAATAATAAATAAATACATACATGTAAAATAATATATACATATATGGAATGCACAATCTATAAAGGAAGAGAAAAAAGAAGAAAAACACGATGTTAAGGATATTATTCTAAGCTCTAGTGACCTGATAGATTCAGTCTTTTTAATTTGTGTTGGCAATGAGTTCCAACGATGAATAGCCTGGCACGTAAAAGAAAGGTGGTATTAATTATAATTTTGGGTCGGCACGCGCAGATAGTGATAATCCGTCGATCTTAGTTCCTTATAATCATTTTCAAAAATTGAAATCTTTCTTTTATGTACAAGGGCGTACGAACAGGGTGAATTGTTTAGTATTGGAATTTGGATGTTGCTCGTGGACCCAGAGGTGGATTAATAGTCGAGAGCGCCCTAGGCAAAAAAAAATCATGACGCCCCAGTAGCGGGCGTCTAACCTACTAGGTATTAGTTTGTGACTTTGGACATTTAGAGAAATCTTTAGATCTACTGTTTAAACTATTTCGTCGAAATAGACTTGGTAGTTTTGAGGGACAAGGCTGTTAATTAATTGCATTTTTTTTTTCATTCAAATCCGCGCCTCTCATAACCTCGTGCCCCTAGGCAAGTGCCTAGTTTGCCTTAAGGATAAGCCGCCACTGCGTGGACGGTTTGTCAGTACTTCGTCATGACTCAAAACGTGTCGCAAATATAAACAACAAAATTGCGTGTCAAATAATGGCGGCATACAGCTATCTTATAGGGCAGAGGTTCCCAAACTTATTTCATGTAACGCCCACTTTGAAAATCAGTTGTTTTGTAGCGCCCCCCCCCCCCTCGTTTTTTTCTTGTCAATAACCTCAATAACATTTTTGTTGCGCCTAGTTTAAAAAAAACATTTTTTTCAAGATTTATACCGCCCCCTCTAGGCTTCCAGCGCCCACAAGGGGGCGTTATCGCCCACTTTGAGAAAGGCTGTTATAGGGGAATGACTGATACATACCTTGCAGTTTTTTGTTTTTTAAAACATGAGTCAGGAGTTTTGGCGCCATCGTGAAAGAAGACGGTCGTAATTTTTTCGTAATTATTGATCTTCGTGTATAATATATGTAAAATTATTTAGTTAAGGAGGCCATTCGTTCAGTTTTATTCGGTTAAAGTGCACCAGTAATTTTTTTATGAAGAAATTAGTGTATCGTGTATTTCTTCGTTGCCAAATGAGTTCGTGTAGTAGAGTAGAGTAGTAGTTCGAGAGGCCACCGAACTTTTCTCAAGACCCAGATATGACATATTACAAGGACTTATGACTATAATATAGGAAATTGAAGAAGATAATTGGAAATAAATAACAAGAAAAATAATTTATTAATACGAATGACGTAGCAAATTAGCCTAGTGGTCTTACCCAGAAAGAAACAAATTAAAAAATCACTAATTAAACCTATGTCAATTTTGTCACTTTGTGTTTTGTGGAAGAGTTTGAATATAATGTGTTATTAATAATACAATTTACGAATTTTCTTAAATTTCCACGGGCATCAGCCAATACTTCTCCCCGCCATGCCGCGCTCATACCTTGGACGCGGTAGGTACAACGGTAAACAAAAACTTTCAGTATGACCTAAGTAACAATTATAACGGAAGCTGTATATGAAATTTCACCAGTTGCTGTAAGTTCTCAGGAGGTATTTATGGCATGCAATCTGTAAAAGTCTTAAGTCGCATCCTACTACAAAAATATTATACTGCAATCACCCTGCAAAGATCAATATAATTTAAGGCCTATCAGAATATGCAAGCCATGGCATTGATTCTTGACGAGGGCTGGCATTTGTTTAATCTCGATGTCTGTTTTTCTGGGTCCGACAGTTTAATATATTTATTTTGGTTCTATTAAACATATTTTAGTTAACTATTTCTATGTCACAGTCAACCAATAATAAAAGCATACAATTCGTTTACTTCGGAGTTTATTCAATTTGTGTGATTTGTCCAGGGGTTTGTTAACTAATTTAAAACTAACGGAATTTATTTTGTTACTCTTTATTACATCAGCTACCTGTCAGTGAAAGTTCCGCCAATAACAGTCCAGCCGTTTCAGAGATAAAACAAGTCTTAATACAAGTCTATTAGAGCGTAGTTAATTATCTGCAGATCACCTGAGGGTTTCCCATCGATGTCATTGCAAAAGAGTTGTAAACAGCTTTTAATTGCCCCAGATGCTCCTGCAGAAAGACAGATGTCTTGAATGTTGGCGGGATGGCCGTCGCGTTGCTCGATGTACTCTGCCACGTGACGACAGATCAGCTCGATACCCTGAGAGCCTGTATAGGCCCCAACTGAACCTCCGCTGAAAATATAGCAACTTGTCAACAGGTCATCACTGACAGCAGTTCTATGAGACTTCACTATTTGACCTGTTATTAGCCGACTTTAAAAATAGAGGATTCGATTATATGTTTGGTACATGGTTTATGTCAATAAGGAGCAGATTCCGATGTTTTTTTATAAAGGTAGACTATGATTTTTTTAAATAATATTGGACGGCAACCAAGCAGATTTCCCGATGGTAAGGAATTCACGCCGCCTAGAGACGACAAAGGTGGAAATGGTGCGTTGCCAACCTTAGTCCGGGATGTTAGGCTTCGAGCAAAAATAAGTTTACCGGCTATCCTCCGAATCGGCGAGTCGCTACGAAACTTTACCATCTAGTTAGATGTTACAGTGTTAGTGACGTTAAGTCTATGCTGGCCTTTACGAGCTGTCTGGCTGGAGGGCACATATGCCCATAGTCTATTCTGCAAAAGGGGCAGGGGAATATTGATTATTCCAAATAAAAAAAAATGTGCGATATTTGATTTTGGAAGGTGTCACCCATACCTACATCCTTTTAGGATATCGCATGCCCTTTGCTGCACATCCTCCGGGAACCCACCTTTCTCGATAAGCTCCGGAAATGCTGCACATGCCAGTACCTAGGATTAAATGTAATAAAATCTTACTTCAAACAATTAAGCCACTTACAACTAAGATTATATCTTAAAGAAACAATACAAGAACATATACGAGAAGTTTCAAAATATGATAGGCGGCCAAGCTATCGTCAACCGGGTTCATATCCAGTCCGTTATTTCTAATCAAAAATTGAAATTGTACAGATTCTAATGACGACCGTTGCCGACCCGAGGATTAAACCCGGGACCTCAAGAAGTCAAGTACGACGCCGGACCACTAGCTTTGTGGTAATGCGGCAAATATCTAACTAGTAATTAAAAAATAAGTATCTCCACTCCCGTATCCCATAAGATGTAGAGGAAGAAATGAGGTCTCGTGTTCAAATCCAGAGTCGGGCAACTCAAAATGTGTTTTTTCAGTTTTCCAATAAAAACAACTTTGCCCAGAATTGGGTATGTTTCTAGTGGGCTTAATACCTATTACATTGTGGGACTCAGTAGCACTTTCGGCTAATCGTGCGTGCGCTAGTTCTACCTATGCCTACCTCTTCGGCGATCTAATTATTAATATATTTATAGTTCACCTGTCTGATAAAAGTGATGGGCTGTTGACCCATGGCCTGGGCATCACCGAGGTTGGCCTTTATCACCTTCTTAAATGGTTTCTGTGCTCCCTGGAAAATATCGTATTAACAATATTATTTAAACTAATATTGTAAAGCTAAAAAGTGTACTTGTTTGTTTGCTTGAACGTGCTAGTCTCAGGAACTACTGGTCTGATTTGAAAAAAAAATTGTCAGAGTTAGATAGCAAATTCATCGAGGAAGGTTATACTTTATATTATTTTTATCACGCTAAGACCAATACCAGTGGAGCACCAATGAAGCATGTTTCAAAATCGCGAGATTTTTTCCTATTGAGAGCATCCGTTGCATGCGCTGCGTAAACGGTTAAACTTTAGAAAAAAATTTGTGTTTTCCCCTTTAAAAGTTCTAAAAAATGTCTGCGGCAGCATATGTGTATCTTTTAAGGTAATCTCACTAGAAAACAAAACTAAAAATATAATGTACGCAGAAGTACTTAAAAATAACAATAGTTTAGTTTTTTTGTACATAACTTATAATCCACATGATATCTATTATAAAACCCGATACTCACCTATATAACCAAAGTCACGGCTTTAAATTTAGCGTTAGCCCAAAGTGCTTATTCCATGCCGATGAAATCGCGGGCGAAAGCTAGTTAAGTATAAAACAACAAAAACTTAAACAAATTACTGGACTGGCCTTGTGGGAAAATTTTCTCAAAATTTAAGTCAATAAATCGGAAAGCGATCAGCAAGCAAACACACGAGTCTCCTGATGGTAAAAGATGACAGTAGCCTATAGACACCATAGATGTTAAAGGTGCGTCGCTGTCATGTGGCTGGGCAGTGACCGCAGTCTTGCCAGTCTACCCGCTTCTCCAGACCGAAACATTATACTGTCAATATGGCAGTAGGAATAGGCAAGGCGGTGGATCTCTACCTAGGCAAGTCGATGCACAGTAGCAGCACACTATCTTTTGAGGTAGTAAGCACTGACAGTTTGACGAGTGATAGGTAAGGCGGATGTACCAATCCGAGCGAGATGCTGCACAGGACTCTACCATCAGTTATGAATATGACTAATGTGACCAGAGATCTCGTTTTGAATGGGACCGTCTTGTAGGTATTCCATCCCTGTGTCTAGAACGGTAACTTTGAGATGTAAAAATATCCAACAACGTGAGGAACATTTGTTGTATTTCGCCTATATGTTTGTAGTAACACGCAGCTGAAGTATACGTAAATAAATAAATATATTTATCATTTGAAGCATTTCAAATTGCTTTTTCTTATTAAGAAAGCATTTCTATGTACGTATGCTGTGATACGGTACGAACAGACGTACGTTAAAGTTGCTTATTAAAGACATACCGATGTCACGTTATCTCGAAAATTAAATAGTCGCGTTAGTTTTCTCCTGTGTTGGTCCGGGTCCGCTGAGTTGAACAGACCATCTGCATCTGCAGCTCGTAAGAGGCGAGCACATGTTGACATATAGGGCAGTGCAAACAAGACTACTGGTGATAGTGCTGTGCAGCAGCTTGCTCTTTTTGCTCAAGATTACCACTGCAGGCGATGGTGTTGTCTCTTCTACAGCAGATACGTACACTTATATTGTTACATCTCACATTTTAGAAATAAAAAAATATTTATTGTATCCCTAAACGCTCAAATTAGCAACTTACACACATACAGTACTATTTAAATTATGCGCATCGGCTATATTCGTCAAGCTTCGGAAATCCGAATGTATTTTAAAGAGTAGATCTATATAGAGTTGTTATTACATAATTAATCATTTCGCTTAAATTGAGCGAATTTAAAAATGAAAGTATAAAGTGTAAGAAGAGTAAAAAGTCTAAAGCCGAAGCGCATAATTTAAATAGTAGTACTATACTTACATTAGGTATTTTAATATTTTTAGTCTAAAAGAGAAATATTGTAACCTAGTGCAGGTAGGTGTATTTTTTATGTTATATAAAAAACAAAGAAGCACCAGGCTCTACTGATGGTAAGAGATAACCGTAGCCTATAGACACCACAGATGTTATAGGTGTCTCGCTGTAGGTAGTCTAGGTGCCTACCGGTTATACTATACTCCTTTTAAATGCACGCCTATACAAGTACTTGTAAGTACATAGTAGGTACTTGTACAGCTAGTAAAAGTACGAGCATATTCAGAACTATAGGTGAATGTTCAGAAATAATATTTAAAAGACGTCGACTTTAAGAAAATATTGGATACCATTACATAATAAATGTAAAGATATGGGATGTGTTTGTTATTCAAAATCTCCACCTATTCCGCATAAATGACTCAATTAGTCGCAACGAAATTTTAGTTATGTAGCTATATTATTATTACACTACTTCTACTTCGGTATACCTTAGCCAGCGAACACGCTCACGGCTCTTCTGATGGAAAGTGATAACCGTGGTCTATCGATACTATAAATGTTACAGGTGCGTCGATCTTCTGTGCCTTGGGTCTACTGTGCTGCAAGTGCATGTATATGTACTATAACTTGTAAGGACAAGTGATTTTTTTATAAAACTGTATGTTCAATGGAATTCCACCAAAAGCTGGCAGTGAAAAGTGTAAATTCTAGAGCTACATAAATTTGCTCTAAATGACCCATAATAACATACCTCTTTTAATTCTTTTTCAATTGCCATGGCACGAAGGAGCAAGGGTCCTCGCACCGCGTACTGCAGTTTCACTATATTTGGGTTCAAATTGTCAATTGTAAGAGCTTTGCCAGAAGATCGCGAGCCGCAGGGGTTTGAGTAGTTTCTAGAAGGTTCCGCCGCGGAGGGCCGCGTCGTCACGCTGCTCAACAGCCGAATGGTCCGGGAGAGACGATTCATCTTGCTTATCGTAATAATAAACAGGCTTCTGCACGCGTCGTTCATTTTGACGGAGAATCCCATTGACCTCTAAATACATATTCTTATTTCTATTATGACTCCCATGATGAAGTAGGTAATCAAAATATTTTGTAATCAATGACACAGTGACACTTTGCTACAAGTAATCAAAATGACAGTTTATAATAAAACCTTTTTGTTATCATGATATAAGTAAGGCTGTTTAGGCCTATTTCTTTAATAACCCTATTTTTTTTTAATTTCATTTTTATTATTTTAAATGATTGAAATTCATCTAATTCTACATAAATAACGTTCGTGTTTCAGGTGTTGGTGATGGTATTTTTAGAGAGGCGGTAAAATTTCTCCTTGTAGAATCAGATTTAAGGAACAATATCGCTTTTATTTTTATTATTATTTATAATCAACGCGATCAAATATTTAATAGCGTTTTGCTATTAATTGTTTGATCCCGTTGATTATTTAATAAAAAACTTCGTCAGAAATCCAATTTGTTACAAACAAAGCTACGATAAGCTCAACTTGTTCTTGTATTTAAAAAAAATATCTTCATGCCGGTATTGAGGTGGACAGAGGTACAACCAAGACAACCACGATTAACCAAACCCACGACACGTTGACGGCCTGGAGCCGCATAGCATTGCAAAGCATACAGTCAAAGAACTCACGGAGCGGCTTAAAACCGCAGCAGCGGCCCGCAGGTTCTGTAGAATGTGTAAAAAGTAAAAGCACATTTCCGACGCGTTTTACAGCCGCAGCGCCCGCGGTTGATTGCGGTTCCTGCGGCAGCGGTCAGCCGCCCGTAGAATCGTACAAAATTGCGAGCGATGATTTCAACGCGACGGCTGTGTGACCGCACAAACTAACGGTCTCGTAAGTTTTGAAATGAGACCGTAGTTCCGCAACGAGAAATATTATCGCGTGCCGTTAGAAAAGTTATCGCGTGCTAATATCTAGAGAATATTAACCCGAACTCATAGACTTCCGGGGGGATAGATATTCACTGGTCATTATCACCTAAACTATAGAAGGACAGGATAGGGCCAGGTTATTAAACAATGAAGATAAAAACTAAAACAGAAATGCTGTGTATATTGTAAGCAAACATGTATATAACGCAGTAACTCTTCTACCAATAGTTGCTATGGTCACAAATACAGCTAGCGCAACAAGTGCAACAGGTGCACTTGAATGTGCGCTTATCGCTTTATCGCTTTTACGACCATACATGTTGAAGCAAGTTTATTCCCATAGACATGCCTTGCGTGTATCTCACAGTGTTTGGATCGTTGTCCAGTGCAATGGTTAAGGTATCTCTCTGTCATACGTTGGCAAAGAGATACTGCTGGTCGTAATTTTATTTATTAAATTTACATCCAGGCCTGGGTTGTGGGCTGTCGGGGATTGCACAACTTGGTCGGACCTCACGTTAGCGGGTGGGGTTGGAGCCCACTGTTTCACCCTTCGGGGCTTTCTTTGAACTCGTTGCCTTGCGGCCAGATAGGATGCCGTTGCTTAGTTAGATATTTCTGAGTTATTAATCTCATGCCAACAATATATTTAATAAGCTCGATGATATATGACAAACAACATGTCCACATACAGGAGTTACTATCTCACACAACCAAGACAATAACAATATTGATGACAAACTGCAAAAACAAAATTCAAAAACTTTTTTTAATAAAAGAAATTGCAAATATAAATAACTCCTCTCATGATTAAAATTTATTGCGCTGTACATTACACAAATAGAAAAATAAACCAAATATTTTTTTAATGATATAAGGTTATGTAAAGAATAAGATAGGTATAAGGTTATATTATAATGATATAAAGTCTACAAAAAATGTTCACTAAATTATCGTTTAAATGGTGTGACGGTCTACATCAGATATTTATCGAAATGATAATTTAAGAGCGACCTTAATAAAAAATAACAATCTCGCATTGACAAGGGAAAGATGGATAACGATCTTGCATTAAAAATATTATAGTAGCTTATAAAGACATACATTATAATTTAGTAGTTTCTACAATCTTACATCACTTTGACAAAAAATATATCCGTACATGACACGTTGTGACTTACAAAAATAAGTTTATTCGATTTAAATTATATTAGCGTTAAAAGCAAGTGAAAATGCTCAACACAACAACAATTGTCAATAAAGTTAACACAACTAGATTATACATTTCTTGTTCTAATATGATTTCAAGACTGTTTAGAAAGTGCAAACTGCTTACGCTTTGTAAATAGTTCATGGCCATACAATCATCCCAACAGCGAAATGTCACTGACTATATTATTTTGCTAGTGTAGGAAGTTAAGTAATCTCTTAGCATGCTTAATTAATTAGATCAAAATTTTAACAATTAATAACCAATGCTAATATCACAATAATGAAAATCTAAGACTTTTAGCTTGATTAAATTCACCAATTGTTTGTTCCATTAAATATAACAATAAAAAGGAAATGGGCCAAACATTGAACCTTGCAGTAGACATTTTAATTTTAGTAACATCTATTAATTATTTTTTAATAATTGTGAAATTTTGTTAAATACATTGTAATGAAAAGAATAAATTGCATCAAATGCTAGTAATAATATAAATAATACCATAAAATTATAAGTAAAAAGTAAATATACATATCTAGAATTAGAGTATAAAGACATTATACTTACGATACTTATATGAAATCTACTTCACATTACTCTTATATCCTATCGCTAAAAATGTCTTTATAATCAACAGTGATTCGTACAAATTTTGAGCTGTTGTCAACTTTTATGACCGCTTGAATGCAGCAGCCGAATACAAAATTAGATATCAAATAGATATAAACCAAAATTTACTCAAATGTCGACAATTTGAAAGCAGATCAAACCACATAAAAAACATAATAAAAAAATATGATAAACGAATTGGCATACGCGTCAAAGCGTTACCTCTTTTATTAAGCCTCCTCGTAAAAATACCTTTCTCAAAGCTTCTTAGAAAATACTCTTTCACCATACGTTTTTCCCACTTTATCACATATTATCAAATACCGTGAATGTTTTTCTAATATGTAAAAGAAAAAAGTTCAGGGTTAGTTTAATACAAATCCTGTTATCTTAACAAATTTATGTTAATGCTTTATTAAACTTGTCAAATATAAGTACAAACTTCAAATCAAAAATTAACCGCTTAAATTGTAATAGAACTTGATGTCCCATTTGGGTTCTATTTTTACTGTAACATGGAGCTATTTGAGTATAAAACTGTAAGTTTTCATTTACCAATCGTAGAATTGAAATTGTAGAAAAAAACTAAAATAAAAATTATACTGTGGGTTTTTGCGCGGAAAACAACCACCAAATAAACAATTTGGGAATCGGGAGCACTGTTTTCTGTCATATCAATATTAACCAGTATAAACCAGTATTTTGAAATCCATTCTACGACTGATTGTTTTATGGGAATTTAATAAAGCAAAAAGCGCAAGCACCTGCCATGCAAATAATGTCAAAGCGCTGCTCCTCTAGGAGTGTTCCTTGGTGAACTTTTCGTGGAAGGACTTGAATATGTCGAGCATCTCGTGCAGCAGCGCGGGCTGCGGCAGTATGGTGGTGCGGAAGTGGTACGTGCCCGGCCGCTGCCCGAACCCGCTCCCCGGGACCACGCAGATACCTGGACATTTCAGACCATGATTAATACGACCCGGATCATTGAAAAAACATTTCATATGAGGACTTAGCAAATTTGAAGGAAACCTTCTCAATTTTAGGCCCAAATGATGATTTTCTTTTGATTGAATTATAATAACGAAAAAATAGTTGTTAAACGAGAATTTGCATTTGGGTTGGAGCTGCTGATGGAAACCATAACCAGACATAATAGGCCGCTGCACGTAGCACCTTGTATTAGTCAGTTGCGAGTTAGATTATTGACCACTAAACAAAATCAACAGAACCAAATCACTACGTTTCACCCCCTTCCGAGTTTACGCTATGTCGTATACCAATTAGACCACTTTTCTCTGATCTTGTTCACTTCGAAGATCGCAACTGGACCGAACTGTCTGCAGTCACCGATTTGAGCCTAAGATAGTCAAAAAATCATTTTCTTGACAGAAATTAAAATTGGACAAAACTCAAAAATAAACTTTATAAACAATTTAATAAGTTCAATTTATGCATAGCGTTTATGGCTTGATTATTTTATTTCAAACACAAAGTTTACTTAAACTTTAAATTTGCTTTTGTACTACTGACCGGTTTCCTCAAGCAGTTTGAACGCGTAGTAGACATCTGGCGCTTTGCCCTCCGCCTTCGCCTTCTCTATCGCCTTGGGCGGGAGCGTGATGCTCGGGAACGCGTACATCGCGCCCTGGAAGTTTTAACCATATTAACCTCCAATAACAACCTTTTAATTTTATCTATAAGTACACACAATAAAACTAAACGGCTGTTGTAATTATATTTTTTTATTTAGCGTAACTTTATTTATTATTTTATTATTCTTTATTTACATTTAAATTAAAATAATAAATGAACATAATTGAGATATTATAACGAACTGCAATACAACTGCAATAGCCAACTCCCAACTATTTAATTAGGTACCAGTTCACGATTTGATAATTATTTTTGTACAGATACCAAATACCTACCCAACTTTGAAATGGTCTCACATACATTTTGTCAACACCCAACTAGTAGTCTTTAAATTATACTCACTTAATCCTACGTTACATGTTTGTTAAATTTTCCTTCACGCAAAAACTGCTAAACCGATTTTGATTAAATTTAGCATACACATAGAGAGTATATTGGATTAACATATAGAATAATATTAGTCCCGGAAAAAAAATTCTTAAGAGACCATTAACCGCATGGGCAACAGCTAGTAATGCATAAGTTTTCGTTCACCTTTCGTTCACCTCTTTGTCTTTGCCTACCTTTTTAAAAAAGAGCCATAAAAATCGATTGGCTATTAATAGTATCTGGCCGAGAAATCAAGTAACAAGTATACAAAAAAATATATAGTCGATTTGAAAACCTCTTCCTTATTTTAATTCCGTTTATAAAAGTAAAAAATTATAAGTTATTGTTATGGATGCTAGTCAAAGGTACTAATTATAATATAATCATGTTTATAGTTATAGAAAAGCGGAGTCGTCTGGCACAAGTACAGTGCTTAAAAGAGGACTTTTACCAACAGCAACAGTTTTTATGTAAAATTTGAAATTAAATAAAGATTATATCAATAATACATACAAAGATATCCTTCAATATGCTTACACCGAAATTTAAACGCGCAAACCTAGAACTAATGTCCATGTTCCAATATTTAAATAGATTCTTGAATAAATGTAAATATCTAGATGGCCGAGCTTTGCTCGGTATATTTTTTTAATGATTCCTAGCTAGATCGATTTATCGCCCCTGAAACCCCTTACTAAATTTCATGGAAATCTTGGAGCCGATTCCGAGATTCCAATTATGTATCTACAAGAATTGCTCATTTAAAGGTATAAGATAACGACTGCCTCGTTGGTCAAAGCGTTAGCGTAGGTATACATCCAACTTCACCGACTATCTACGAGGCTTTAGTTCAATTCCTAAGCGTATAATGTATATCTAAATGTCTGTATTTCGGGTCTGGGCTGGGCGTTTATCATGTGTTAGCAAAATTAGTATCGTTGACTAACATTCAATAACAACATACTCGTACTTGACTTAGAATATCTTATTTCGAATACCTTATTTCGAAGTTGGAACTTGAATCAGTGTATGTAATTCGTTTAAGCAATTTTACATTTTATATATTATATTTTATTTCATATGTTTTTTTTATGATACTGAAAGGCAAACAAGCAGACCGATTTCCTGATGGTAAGAAATTCTTGCCGCCTATAGACACCAAAGGTGGTAACGGTGCATTGCCAACCTGAGGCCGGGATGTTAGGCCTCGAGCAAAAGTAAGTTTACCGGCTACCTTACCCTCCGAAACGGAACACGCCATGACGTTATGGCGGCAGGAATGGGTAAGGCGGTGGTACCAATCCGGGCGAGTCGCTGCGAAACTCTACCACCTTGTCAGATGTCACGGTGCTAGTGACGGTGAGCCTATGCTCGCCTTTTACGAGCTGCCTGGCAGGAAGTCAGATGGTCTATTCTGCTAAGGATCCCGGACCAACACGGGGAGAACATATTGTTAGATACTCTTCCTTGCGTTTCAATGTGCCATTCTGTTAGGTTGGATTATGGATTTTAGTAGTATATGGTTTAACATACCTGTACTTTGTTACATTGGAAGCCCTGCATGGAGTTGAAGGTCTCTGCTATCATGGTGGCGCGCTTGCTGAGTGAGTACAGTATTGCGGTCTTCTCTTTCAGCCACAAGTCGTATGAAGGATCACCTTTCTGCGGTGGTTTTGCCTGAAATTTAACTTATTTATTGACTTTAGCCAATATCTCTGAGTTAACTAGCCCTGAAATTATTAAATCTAAATACCCTTTTTCTAGGTACGGAAGTGGAATAAAGAACAGAAACAAGAGAGAAAGATAAGGACAAAAGTAGCAGCTAGAGTGCTGCAGTGCTGGAGCAACTCAACCACCGCCTCATTTATTTTTGGCGATAGCACTAGTGCTCGCCATAGGGTGTAGTGAAGTGCTCCTTAAAGATATGGTAAACGGTAGATACAAACAACACACGTGGCCTAAGAACATCAGCCCAATGTAGCGATGTACCAGCAACATCAATGGCAACGAACTAGCATCTTACTATTAGGAGTATACTTGACCACTAGCTTATAATATCAAAAAAAAATTCTTAACTAGTACGAGTTTTATGTTCGGATTTCCCCAAAAATTTAAACCGGAAAGAATTAACAGGAGATAATTTTAAGATGACAAAAGATATTAGGAAAGCAGTTCCGACCTTTGGTGGATAGGTCAAATAGGTTATTACCAACAAGACCACTGGTGGAAGAGTGTTTTGCAGTGACTTACATAGGGATCCACCGCCTTCCCTATTCCTACAGCAATAATGACTCTGTCATATTCCGGTCCTGAAGATGCTGTAGCCGATAGACTTGCACAACTGACCAAACAATGACATAGGACAGCGACACACCTATGACATCTATAGACCACCAGTTGTCTCTTATTACCGGGATAACCGTTATTCTCCGATCTTTCGAAAATGTCACGTAGAATTGCACGTGGATAACTCACGACACAATCAACGGCAGTCTGGCCCAGCACGGTGGGACAGAGCATGGCGGAGATGGCCTTGTAGAGGTTCTCCTGTACGGCGGGCTCCATGTTGACGATCTCCATCCAGCCTCCGCGCAGTCCGCACTCGCCCATGTACCCCTTGCTGATGGACATGAACGACGCCAACTCGATATCGCTGTACGGCTTGCCCATCTCTACCATCACCTGCAATACAAATACTCTACAAATAAATAAATTGTCTCCTTTACTCTTCCGATTATCCGGCAGATATCGTTCTAAAGCGATAGGACCGCCTTTGTATTTAAATAAATATATATGGTATATGAGATATATATATATATATATATATATATAAAAGATCGTCTTGTTAGTTACAATTTTTTTTGTAATATTGAAAGGCAAACAAGAAGACGGCCAGAACTGATCTTATGGTGGCAGGAATAGGTAAGGCGGTGGTACCAATACCAGCGAGTCGCTGAGAAACTACCATCTAATCAGATATTACGGTGTTAGTGGCGGTAAGCCTATGCTCCCCTTTTACGAGCTGCCTGGCAGGAGACAGATGGTTAATTCTGCAAAGAAACCACGTGGAAATTAACACTATTTATGACTCAAGAACGTCTGAACCTATTTGGCTAAAAATTGCTGTGAAGATAGCTTAAAACCAGGAGACGGATATAGGATACTTTTATGGGAAAACAACATTTTAATTTTTCCCATACAAATTGAATGGGTGGAACGAAGTTTGCTGGATCAGCTATTGTTAGGTACTATACATATTATATAAACAGTGTTTAAAAGTATCTTCACGCCCATATCCCCGAAGAGGTAGGCAGAGGTACAACCAAGGCACCCACGACTAGCCGAAGACACTAAGTCCCACAATTTGATAGGTGACAAGCCTATCGCCAACCGGGCACATTTCCAATCCCGACCAACATTTTTTTATTAGAAAATTGGAAAAATCCAATTTTCTTTGTGTTGGCCGACCCGGGATTCGAACCCGAGACCTCATGCAGTCAAGTCCAACACCCGGACCGCTAGACCACAGAGGCGATACAGTGTTTAAAATTGTATTTTTTGGTAATAATTAAGTGTACTCCATTCATTTTATTTTTAATGTCATCTCCTGTTTCCTGCAGTATTTTTTTTACGAATTCTGCAAATTTGTGGTGTTACTTAGCTACATTATAGAAGTTTTGTCTTATTGTAACTCTACTGTTATTCGTTTAACTGCCTGAATTAAGGATTACCTTCTTGAAAGAATAGAAGCGGCTGTCGGGATCGTAGACGTTGTCCTGGTACACCTCGTCGGCGAATACAAACAGCTTGTGTTTCTGTGCGAATTTGATGATTGCCTCGATGTTCTCCCTCGTCAGCACCTGCGGAGAAACTCGTGGTTAGAACTAAAATATCGAACAACATACTCCATTACTATAGACTCTATCTAGTGGTGTGTAGCAACTCGCTTTTATTGGTATTTAGTTATTCCTCCGGTCAAGGTTTAAGTACTTGTCCATTTCGAGTTCCGTGTTTGAGGTACCGCTTACTTGCCTTCATAACCTCGTTGTCCTTTTTTATGACATTGGAAGGCAAACAAGAAGACGGATTTCCTAAT
>NJDC01007657.1:9681-38146 GCA_002245475.1 Calephelis virginiensis
CAGTGGGACTTTGTCTCTAGTAGTGGATACCCTGGTTGTGCCTCTTCCTACCTCTTCGGGGATACGGGCGTAAAGACACTTTTTTTTACTTTTTAGACTTCTGGAACGTCTTACTTACGACTTAACGACTTATTCGTATCTTTGCCTTACCACAATGTCACTTACGGTCGTAGCTGGTGAGCTAGCCTATTAACGCGATGACGCTCAAGATCCTAAGTCGATTGTCTAGTAAAAAAAAAGTCTATTAATTAAAAAAAGTCTATTAATTAAGTAAAAAATAAGTCTAAAATATTGTCTAGTAAATCCATACTAAGCTTTGTTAATTTTTCTATATTGTACCCATGACTGAATGTCTAATTCTAAGAGGTACGAGTACTATAAAAGCAAATTCTACAGCAGAAAATGTAAGAAACGTCCTACATATTATTACTTATCTTGAAAAGTAATCTTTGGCAAACTTTTAACCATTTTCAACAAATTTTTAATCTGTAAGATTTGGGTAATTCTGCTAGTATTTCATAGCTTGATTGTTGAATAAGACTGTCAGATGCGGTATAGCGCGTATTAGTCTTGACATAAACAATTGAAATAGCAACTTAGTACATAGTGAAATTAACGAAACATCCCAGTCCTATATTATACGCACCATTATCATCTATGGTGATAAGAAGTTTTGTGTTTTAATCATCTGAGGTAACTTGCTTCTCGTATAATAAAAGGAGTAATATAATTTGCAAGTGAAATCAAAACCAACAGTTATATCCAAAAAAAAAAACATAAGCATTGTTTTACAACAAAAACCGGCCTTCCATGTAACTGTATAATATATATGTCATCGGCCGCGCACCGACCGTGACGGTGACCATTGTCTACCACCGGGTAATGACATGAGATGAAACTGCCTGGTTACTTGTTGAAATATTATATTCTAGTTTTAAAAATAGACAAACGACTGGCTAAACAACACATCTAGGAAAAATACCGCCTTTAAAGAAAATCTATTTAGACATGTCTAGCTAAAGAATGTTTAAAATATACATCCAACCAATAACATGCTACACGTGGATGACGTGTCAGCGTCTTATTGGTTGAGAATCCAATTTTACACACTGTTTAGTAAAACGTTTTTTCCACCAGCGTTTAATTTCTTTTTGTACTGAGACAGCTTGAATTTAAAAAGCTAAACAAAATTCAATTCAAAAACAAGGATTGCAAACCTCGAGAGTCTATAATAAATAGTTTTAGACTTCAGCTGGTTAGGTAGGTGCATCATTCCCTTTAAAAATGTATAAATCCCTACACTTGTATTAACAAACCCGAGTATGTGGATCACGATTACTTTAAATTTTTTGCAATGAACTTTGAAAACAGCTTTTTAGAGCTTGATTTTAGACCAATATTATAATCTTATTTTTTAAATTAGAATAATGTGTAAGTTAGTTTTCTATTATTAGCCTACTAGTTATAATATACAGGAAACACGGATGGGCAAAAGGATGAAAATGACAGATGGAACCTTTTATGCCGTCTAATTTTATTTCGATTGGATTATTTCAGCGCTGATCTTTCTAAGCTGATGTAGATATTTCTGACAGATTTTATTTACGAGTATTATTAAATAGAATGGTTGAATGTGGTTGAATGCAATGGAACGAATACATACATTCGTTCTATAAAAACAATCAAATTGTGATGTTCTGCTCACGAAACAGGATTCCTATTCATATTTTAATTTCAGATTATGTAGACTTTTATTCACATTATCGTTTTTTAGTCGTCAGGTGTAAAAGACAAAGGCGATGTCTTTTATTACTAGTGTAATGTTAAGTATGTAGAAACTTCTGGGCGTAACGTTTAACGTTTGTTCTGAAAGCGTACCAGCTGTTGTGCTCTTTTATCTTTTCAACTTATGGTCAATCTAGCGTCATTTCCCATTTAATATAATATATAAGGACAAAGCTTGTAGGTACATTTGCCTAATCTTCAGCGTTTTAATTTAAAAATATAATATACTTGTTTATATAATAATGTTAACATATTATGTAATGTAGTAATGCTATTTATCAATTCATTTTGACAGATATTTATTAAGATTGACGTATGTCAAATGTGATATATTTAATTGATTTTAGTTTATTTATTAAATACCTTATACATTTGTTTGATGTTAGGAACAAAGGGCCCTAACGAACTGACCATCTCACAATCTTAAGTATTTTTTAGTTATTGACGATTTTCACCATATCTAAGATACTTTCGATTAAGTGTTTTATTAATGTGTTATACATTCTTACAAACGCTAGCGGTATCGTTTTCTTCAACTTTGTTATTGGATTTTATCGTTCTAAAAGTTACGAGTTGTTAAATATTACAACAACAACATATCTTCACTCTAAGGCCCTTGGGGGGTAGGCAGAGAGTATCGAGTGTAAATTCTCACGAACCTTGCCGAGGTCTTAACACGTCGGTTTCGAAGACTCTTGATACAACCTTTACACTATACCCGAGAAATTTCATAAATAACTAAATTTAACACAATCGTGTACTAGTCGTCAGGTGTAAAAGACACTGCGGAGGCGTTCATTACCAGTGTAATGATCAGGATGTGGAAGCTTTTTGGCGTTTTGTTTCGTCTCTGTTCTGAAACTGTGCCAACCATTGTGTTCCTTTGACACACTATCCTCTGTAGTGCGTTCATACTTGCCTGTTATTTTAGATATTAAGGATGTTTTTGTCAAACTGTCACATATTTGGTTTCATTCCTATATGGGTCTGTGATAGGGTTAGATATGTTTTTATCATCTCTATTTTGTTTGATTTTTTTTGTAACGATGCTAAAACAAAGATACACAGTCACTAGGGCTGGAGCAAGAGTAGCAATTTTTGTTATGTTCAAGGTTAGCGAACAAGCACACGGCTCTTCTGATGGTGAGAGACAACCTTTGTTCACAGACACTGTTGATGTTACAGGTGCGTCGCTGACCTAAGGCTGGGATGAATAGCCAATTGATCAAGTGTGCCGGCTACCCTACCTTCTAGATCGGAACTGGACAGTCATAATGGCGGTAGGGACATGCAACACTTTCTTTCAACCCCACTCTTTCTCGGATCTCACAGTTGCAAATGCAGTAGGCAAGAGTTTTATAGTATTAGAAGTCAAACACTAAAGATGAATTTTTAAGTTGTAAAATATGTATGTATGTATTTGTTACTTTGAAACACCAAACTGGCGCCTTACGGCCAATATTAATAATCAATCTTAATCCAAAACTCGCTGTCCAAGATTGATATTTTGATCCATTTTTATGTTATCGCTTGCCAATAATATATCTGTGCACAGGATAAATATGGGAATGAGGTATAGGATAGGCCGGCGGATACGTAGCTATCTAGATTGCTTGAAATCCATTAGATTGAGATACATTATTAACATTGGCCGTTAAACAATAATGTAATCAGAATGTCACACAGATAAACATAAAATAAAACGCCGGTAATATTTTAACAAAGAACTTAATTAATACAATTTAAAACGATCGCTTTTTAAAGCGTCCCAATAATGACACCAATTATTATTTATGCCTCGGTTCGAATATTTTAAAGCCATTTTAAATAAGGGTTAAAATTGCCATATCATGCGTATATTCTGAGTAATGAATAATGTGCATTCACAAGCTTGAACAAAATATACTAAGTAAAAGCACGGCTTTACTTGAAACTTTTTACTTCGATTAAGACAAAGATTCATAAATCATAAAAATCTATACTTTTCATGGTCGGCATTTGGCGGAATTCCATTGTAAGCACAATTTAAAAAAAAGACTTGGACTTTTCCACAATACACTTTATTTAACACTTCGTGTTACACTTTAGCCAACCGGTTTCAATTTTCACATCATCATCAGGACTTTATGACTGAAAATAAATACAGGCTTATTTTACATCTGTTATAATGGATTTCCGCAAAGTGACGCCTGATTCAATAAAAAAAAAAAGTATCTTCACACCCATATCCCCGAAGAGGTAGGCAGAGGCACAACCGGGGTACCCACGACTAGCCGAAGATACTAAGTCCCACAATGTGATAGGTGGCAAGCCTATCGCCAACCGGGCACATATCCTATCCCGAGCAACATTTTTAATTATTAGAAAATTGGAAAAAACCCAATTTTCTTTTGTTGCCCGACCCAGGACTCGAACCCGGGACCTCATGCAGTCAAGTCCAACAACTGAACCGCTAGACCACAGAGGCGATTCAATAAAATACTGACCCTTTAAATTAAACAGACTTCATCAATGCTGTGAAAAGTTAAAGGAGTAGGCTAAAGTGTAACATAAAGTGTTTAATAATTCTGCCGCCATTATAACTCTGTCATGTTTAGGTCAAGAAGGTAGGGTACCCGGTAGTCTTGCACAACTAGACGCTCTGGCCGCAGGACAGCGACGCACCTGTAACATCTATTGTGTCTATAGGCCAAGCTGTCTCCTATTATCAGGAAATCCGTTACTTGTTAGCTGACCTATCACATAAAAAATCATAAATTGAGGAAAAGTACAAGAGTTTAATTTAAAAATCTTACCAATAAGTTGGAAGTACGTAGTCGCAGTTACGAGTTCCATAAAGAATCACAACGGTGAATTTACCTGTAAAAAATAATATGTTACGTTAATATTTTTCCTAACCATAATAATATAATACAGAATATTCTTATAAGGCCGAAACACATAACTGCGTTGCGGCGCCGCGCCACTAGAACCGGCCGTAGCGTCACAGCCGATAAAAGGCGAGCATAGGCTTATCATCACTGACACCGTGACATCTGACTAGGTGGTAGAGTTTCGCAGCGACTTGCCCGGATTGGTACCACCGCCTGACCTATTTCTGCCGCCATAACGTGACGCCATGACGTGTTCCGGTTCGGAGGATAAGGTAGCCGGTAAACTTACTTTTGCTCGAGGCCTAACATCCTGACCTCAGGTTGGCAACGCACCATTACCACCTTTGGCGGCATCTCTAGGCGGCTTAAATTTCTTACCATAAGGAAATCCGTCTGCTTTTTTGCCTTCCTATAACATAAAAAAAAAAATCTCACGATAATCCATGGCAGAGACACGTCTATAAAGCCGCAATGCAAAACGACAATTTTAGCGGCGTGTCGCCGCAACACAGTTATGTATTTTGGACCTTATTAAATACTAGCTTTTTGTCCCCAAATTTAAAGGCGTAAACAGTTCTGATTGTCACACATAATTTCATCCCCTGTTATAGTCATTTGGAGTATTTTTTTAAATAGCTTTTGTTTTAACCGGGATATTTAGCTACATGCATATCAAATTTCATCAAAATCGGTTAAGCAATGAAAGAGCAACAGACAGACGTAAAGATAGACAGACTTCGAATTTATAATATAACTTTGGATTTGTTTCATTGTTGTTTGTTTTATTTAGTGCTTTATTTAAGTATATCAAGCATTTTATATCGATTATTTTCAATCACACATAGCTTAAAATTTTTGTAACACTCCTTTAGATAGTAAAAACCTGCCCGCTTTTTTCCAAAGTTGTCTTTAATATACAAGTAAGAGTTAAAAAAACCTCTTTTGATTATAACCTACTTTGATCTTTAACATCGCAATATGCTAGGTACTATATTTAAATAATAAATAAGCACCATTTAATTAAAACGCCATAGTGCAAATATTGCTACATAAATATTTTATAACATATTTGCATTTGACATTTACATTGAATTTGATCGTTTCTCTGAAATATCTGCAACGTACAAACACAGCCGTTTTCAAATTTTATTACTCATACGAGTAGATATGGTTAAATGTGAACCATTTTGACCAACATTTTTTGACGTGACGACGTCTTATAATTCGATGGAGCCGGCTGCACGCACCAAAACACATGACTCATGCGACGTTACCTCGCTCTGAGGCGTGTCATTTAAGGCTTTGAGTGCAAGCGAGAGCGTGAAACGTGCGACAAAGAGGCACAATCGGCCTCAGTTCTTATGATGTTGTCACTTTCAACTATCGTCAGTAAACGTCGGTTTACAGACAACCGCTTTTTTATATGAGAAGTCAACTAGCACATGGCTCTCCTGGTGGTAAGAGATAACCGTGGTCAATTTCCACTATACATGTAACAGGTGCGTCACTGCCCTGTGGCCGGGTTGTTAAGCCTGTTGTGCAAGTCTTCCAGCTACCTTACCCTACAGATCGGAACATTACAGAGCCATTAAAGTAAAGTATCTTCACGCCCATATCCCCGAAGAGGTAGGCAGAGGCACAACCAGGACACCCACGACTAGCCGAAGATACTATGTCCCACAATGTGATAGGTGGCAAGCTTATCGCCAACCAGGCACATATTCTATCCCGAGCAACATTTTTTTTATTAGAAAATTTGAAAAACCCAATTTTCTTTTTGTTGCCTGACCCGGGATTCGAACCCGGGACCTCATGCAGTCAAGACCAACAACTGAACCGCTAGATCACAGAGGCGATAACAGAGCTATTATGGCGGTCGAAATAGGTAAAGCGGCGGATCCCCAAGCAAGTAGCTGAACAGTCCTCTACCACCAGCGGTCTTAGTGGTTACCTATATTTTAACCAGTGCTCGCCTCTTATGAGCTTACTAGAAGAGAGAAAGATTTTATTTTTATAATATTGGAAGGCAAACAAGCAGACGGATTTCCTGATGGTAAGAAATTCACGCCAAAGGTGGTAATGGTGCGTTGCCAACCTGAGGCCGGGATGTTGAGCCCCGAGCAAAAGTAAGTTTACCGCCTACCTTACCCTCCAAACCGGAACACGTCATGACGTTATGGCGGCAGGAATAGGTAAGGAGATGGTACCAATCCGGATGAGTCGCTGCGAAACTCTACCACCTAGTCAGATGTCAAGGCGTTAGCGACAGCAAGCCTATGCTCGCCTTTTACGAGCTGCCTGGCAGGAAGGCAGATGGTCTATTCTGCGAAAGAGCCCGGACCAACACGGGGAAAGATCGTCTATTCTACTCAATGGACCCGTACCAAAATTGGAAAAAGTTGCATATATCTAGTGGACTTACAGGCCGAGAGTGTATACAAATACAACAAATAAAAAAAAAGTTATGAGTTTATCATATATTTATTTTTATTATGTGATAGGAAAACGAATAAGCACAATGCTTTTTTAATGGGACAGAGGATGGTCCGTGTGGCCCATAGAATAATAGTCCCCGAGGTGTGGCCTAATAAAGATGAAGTAGAATTAATAAATTAAATTATGTATCATCGAGTGACACCTGCACAAAACCATAACTGTTGGCTCAAAGGTGCAGTAGAAAAGAATCCAGTGAGGTACGCGTTTTGCAAAAACATTCTGTTTAATATATATATTTTTTTAAAATAACAAATTTATGTAAGAATTCTACACGTCTACAGATTGTAATAAATATTATTTCCAGGCCCTAAACCCCAATACAGACAATACGTCGCTGTCACTCGTCACGCACGACGTTAGAATATTAAACTTATGAATAACTTGCAAATATTTTTATAATTATGCAGCTATCCCAATAATGTGAATGTTTTAAAAATGTTTGAACGCCGGATACAGATAATCAATAGAATGTGACCTGTGCTTTAACTATTTCTCGTGTTTCTAATGTATTTTTACATAATTTACTACATTTGTACTGTATATACTATAAATATTAAAGAAACAATCGGGTTAATTGTACTTTAACTCAAGAACGGCTAAACTGATTTAGCTGAAAATTGATAGGGAAGTAACTTAGAATCAGGAACCGCATACAGGATTACTTTTTATTAGTTTGACTGCGAGAAAACCAGGAATAACAGCATGTTAATTTATCCCATATAAACTGAACGGGTGGAATGAATTTCACTAAAACAGCTATTAAGTATGTTATAGTTTCATGTTTTATTTCTTTTTTTTTATTGATATTAACTTTATTCATGAAATTTATATTTACGCTATAATGGATATAAATTAACATTTTTTTATAAAATTTATTAACGTAGATTCTTTTATAACTATAATGACATTTTTTTTTATATCTTTCAACATTTTGCTGTTTTTTGTGAAATAACTGAATAAATGTTATTTTAGATGACGATTTTGTTAATGACATGTAATTATATATCCCGTGATAGTACTATTTTTTTGTAGATATTGATGAAATACACAACGTAACTAGCTTATGATTGTTTTGTAGGGGTAGGTGGTGGATGTACAGAAATAATTATTGCAAGATATTTTAATATGGTAAATATCCCACACAAAAGTCAACCACTGGCATGTAAAACTTGTTACAAACAACTAAAATTAAATAACATTGAATTTCAGTGCTAACAAAAAGGCCGCCAACTCTAGGAGTATAATCTCAACCTAGACTAAACGAAAGAACGAAAAGCAAAAGAAGGCTCGCTTTCTTAATTTTCTTTGAATGCTTTATCTGTGCCGAGCATTACTCAATCACATCTCAAATCTTTTCAGAAGGTGACAAAAGCGAGTGAGTATTAATTTTTAGGTATTTTCTTTTTTATTTAATTTACAAATGTCTTTTTAATTTCGATTGAGTACAGTAATGTGTTAATTTTAATGAAGTATTTTTTAATTACAAAAAAGGATATTAATTTTGACATAAAAAATATTTAGAAATATGGGTAGGTAATAATTAAAATAGAAACGGTAACATGGTAATATTTCTCCGAAACCAGCGTGTTTGTGTGAAAAGGATAATGAATGTGAAGGAAGCTAGGCAGTTCAGCAAAAAACGTAACAACTGGCACTCGATACTCTCAGCCTACCCAGTTGGGGACGTGGTGTAAATATAAATAAGTAAATAACATTTATCCGATGAAATCAAGAACAAAATTCAGCGTCCCAGTTTATTTGGCATGATTTAGCATTTTCTGCGAAAGAGGCTGCATTACCTGAATCACCAACTTTTAGTGAAAAGAGACAACAAGACTTGTAGTCTAAGAGCCGGCGGCAGATCGACATACGACTTCCTCGAAAAATGTGCTATCCTAATACTAAAAGAATTTTTCAATTCAGAAAAGTAATTAAAATAAACTTTTTAGCTTTATAATATTAGCATAAAATGAGTAATTTTTTATCACGTCATCTTACAATAGTAGAGGAGACCGTGGGAGATCGACCTTCACCGATCTGATAACCAGATGAGACATATTTTTATCGAATATAATTTATAAATAAATATGACTATAATTACTTGCCTATCTGAAAGTGCTCATGGCTATTTTTAATTAAATTATGTATGCTGAAAGTATCATTTTTGCAGAAAAGTCTGTATGACTGATTTTGTAATAAAAAAATCTAAAATTTGATATAACTTTCGATTAGTTAGCAGAACGATGGAGTTACCTATATTGACTTATTTGTTCACATCTGGTTCAGGTAGCTATACACAAAAATGAGTAGGTAAGCCTACTGAGGCATATTCTGTTTGTTAAAAACTAACAGTGAAATAAAATTCATTTGGTAATAAAAGAATGAAAGTGATGAGAAAAAAAACGATTAAAGTTAATTTAATTAAAAATAGCCATGAGCACTTTCAGATAGGCAAGTAATTATAGACAAATTTGTTTATAAATTATATTCGATAAAAATATGTCTCCTCTGGTTATCAGATCGGTGAAGGTCGATCTCCCACGGTCTCCTCTACTATTGTAAGATGACGTGATAAAAATTACTCATTTGATGCTAATATTATAAAGCTAAAATGTTTATTTTAATTACTGTTCCGAATTGAAAAATTCTTTTAGTATCAGGATAGCATATTTTTCGAGAAAGTCGATCATATTTTTTGAATATTATAAATGCGAAAGTTTGTTTGTTTGTTTGTTACTCCTTCACGCAAAAACTGCCGACTTGCATGAAATTTGGTACACACATAGAGGATCATTTGGATTAACACACTGGATAGTTTTTATCCCGAAACAATGTTCCTGTGGGAACACGCGGGCAACGCCACGGGCAACAGCTAGTAGGCTATATATCATCACGCTAAAACCACCAGGAGTGGAGTAGTCATAAATAATGTTTCCAAATCCAAAAAAATGGTGGATTTTTCCTTTTTTTTTCATACAAACTGTCAGTGCCTGTTGATGTCAAGCGATACTAGCGATGTTGCTCCTGTATTTTCATATTACAATGCTTTATTATAATATGTTAGTAAGTAACTTCAGGGCAGAGGCACAACCAGGGCACCCACGACTAGCCGAAGACACTGATGTTCCACAGTGTGATAGGTGGCAAGCCTATCGCCAACCGGGCACATTTCCAATACCGCGAAATATTTTTTTTTTATTATTAGAAAATTGGAAAAACCAAATTATCTTTTTGTTGCCTGACCCGGGAATTGAACCCGGGACCTCATGAAATAAAGTTCAACACCTAGACCGCTAGACCACAGGCGAATATCACGAAATGAGTAATGGCGCGAAAAACGCGAATGCACTACACATAACTCGCCAGAAACCGCGAAATATTTTAATGAAGCATCCGAGCGATATTTGAATAATTCTCGCTCAGTAGTAAATTACATCAGCCCACGTACAAGTTTCGAATAACAAAAGTAATGAGATGTATTATGTTTTAACCAACTACAGTACTACTATTTAAATTATGCGCTTCGGTTTTACACTATTTGCTTTTTTACACTTTATACTTTTTATTTTTAAATTGGCTGACCTAATCTAAATAAATAAATATCCCTGGACAAGTCACACAAATTGAATCTAACCCCAAAGTAAGCAAATTCTATGCTTGTATTATGGGTGTTAGTCAACGATACTAATACATAGAAAAACTTAAAAGATACCAGAATAAATTTAATAAACACCCAGACCCGGAAAATGTAGACATCTAAATGTTCATCACACAAATGCCTGCCCCCGTCGGGAATCAAACCCGAGCCTCGCGGTCGGTCGATATAGTTAGGCGTGTACGCTAGCCATTCGACCAACGAGGCGGTCTTAATTTAAGCGAAATGATTAATTATGTGTAATAACAACTCTATATCTCTTTGAAATACATTCGGATTTCCGAAGTTTGACGAATATAGCCGAAGCGCATAATTTAAATAGTGCTACTGTATGCATATTTGTTAGATGCACGGATGTGACAAACCCATCCTTAGTGTAACAGATAAGTGATTCAACCTGGTAGGCTATGCTACAACCATATTATCTTGCATTGTCCTATTCCAAATTGAAGGGGTTATTAGTGTGCTAGCATAAGCAAACTTTTTGGTGTCTGTAGTCGTGTATTTTTTACTATCAGGTAATCTCTCTTCATGCCCATATCCCCGAAGAAGTAAGCACAATCAGGGCTCCCACGATTAGCCGAAAGCACTAAGTAGGTAGCAAGCTTATCGCCAAACCGGGTACACATCCAATCCTGAGCAACTTTTTTTAATTAGAAAATTGGAAAAATCATATTTTCTTTTTGTAGCCCGACCCGGGTATCGAAATCGGGACCTCATGAAGTCTAGTACAACACCTGGACCGCTAGATCACAGAGGTGATCAAACCTTTTTGCTTGTTTGAGAAATACGTAGCCAAAAATAGTAAAGGAATAAGAAACAAGCGCAACCAAAGGCTAAAGCTAGTCTCACTAGGTTAACGACTAACGCCGCGAGCGATGCACCGGCCACCGATGCGGCAAAGGGCAAAGACCGCATTCGGCGCGACAATGACAAGGACAGACGAAGATGTTATTTTATTTAACTTTTTAAACGTGGATTTTCTGAAGGTCTAGCATTTTGCATTTATCGCCTCTGTGGTCTAGCGGTTCAGTTGTCGGACTTGACTGCATGAGGTCCCGGGTTCGAATCCCGGGTCGGGCAACAAAAAAAAATTGGGTTTTTCTAATTTTCTAAAAAAAGGTTGCTCGGGATAGGATATGTGCCCGGTTGGCGATAGGCTTGCCACCTATCACATTGTGGGACATAGTATCTTCGGCTAGTCGTGGGTGCCCTGGTTGTACCTCTGCCAACCTCTTCGGGATATGGGCGTGAAGATACTTTTTTCTAGCATTTTGAGGAACGTTCAATTTTCTATACAGTAAAATAAGCAACTGGACGAATCTCTTGATTGGAAAATATGCGTCGCCTATAAACACAAGCCGTCGTATTAATAAACATGGACTAAGGTAGAAGTAAAATTAGTTGATATTATAGTCTGTATCACATCTACTATAATATCAGGTTGAACCTTGGAGTACCTTACTCTATCTTTATTAATCAGACGGAAGATGTTAAGTTGCTAATGAGAGGCTAGGATGTCTTGCGTATAGCTAACGCATAGTATCTAACGAATCTAGTATATATAAAGGAATAAGACAATAGAGAACATTGGCGTAGTGGCGGCAAGATAAGACGGTGTTATCGATCTGGGTAAGTCATGCGCGTCTCTGTAACCAAGTGGGTGCTACATTGGTTAATTTTGCACTGAGTGGTATGATAATACTTTGACAACCTTTTGATTCGTCGGATTTTTTTACATATTTCAGACGATCTGTAAGCGCTCGTCAAATAGAAATATTTTTAAAGTTATTATTTGACTAGTCGACGGATGTTCATGCTACACGTCATATCACTTTTTATAAAAACCCAGATACTGTTAAAGTGACGTCATTTGGGCGAGAGTTTGTAAGCCCTAAGTGAAAATACTGGCGGCCATGTTTAAGTACTTTCTCCTAATAACTGGTTGTACTTGTTGTGCCAGACAGAATTATTATATGCCATAGATTATACATTAGTGTCGAGACATAACTAGGTGTAATTATTGAACATTGCCATATTGTATTTATAGATAGAACAAGAAATTATCTAAATATTAATACGTGAGGAGAAATCTCTAAAGTAACCTTTCGCTGATGGATACGAATTGTAACTTTATGTTTATATGGAAAAAGGAGTTTACAAAACTTATGTTTCATAGAATACTGTTAAACATTTTTAATAAATAAAAATCAATGCTCGGAAATTATCAACATTAATACGCGAGGAGAAATCTTTATAAATAACCTTTTGCAGATGGTACGAACGGCAAGTTTATGTTTATATGGAAAAAGGAGTTTACAAAATTTATGTTTCATAGAATACCGTTAAAAATATTAAATAAATAAGAAAATCTTACTCAGAAATTATCTTAATATTGATAAACGAAGAGAAACCTTTATAGGTACTATTTCACTTTACAAAACTCATATTTGATAGAACTAGTGGTAGCCCATTGGTCGAATTTCGACCACAATACATTTTAATATCTTGTTGATAAGAACGCCATCTTCATTTCTCAAGACCAACTACTTTGTTTCCAAACAGTATGATTATAGTTTGTGCGCCATCTGTGATATTTTATCGTTATCATCAATATATTTGTTTGTGTGTGTCAATTGCATTGTAGTACGTGTAATGTTTTATTTTTTTAAATAATGCACTGTATAAACATTTTCGTTAAAAAGGGGTCCAAAGTTTTTGCTTCACGTATTCATTTATACAGATACTGTTAAAAAATTAAACAAATAAAAAAAAGTTACTTAGAAATTATCTTAATATCATTACGTGAAGATAAATATCTATAGATACCAATTCACAGATGGAAACGAATGATGTTATGTTAAAATGGAAAAGGAGTTTACAAAAATCGTATTTCACAGAATACTGTTAAAAATATTAAATGAAAAGAAATATAACACACCACCACCGTGCGAGTAGGTACTCGTGGTAGCTGTAATTTTAATGTTGAAGTTAATTTAGCACTCATTTCATCGTATTAGAAAAAAACTTAATTAAATTATTATTTATTAGCTGTTTCACTGCGACTTTGTCAACGCAGAATAGATTTTCGTTTAAACTTTTATCCCCATTACAGTTTTTTTATTTTTGAAAAATCCTTCGTTTGAACTCAGATCGATATGAATATCCAATTTTGATAAATTCATTTCAGCAGTTTAGCCGTGAAAGTGTTATCAGACAGACTGACGCATTCGTCGTATTCGTATTTGCAATAGTACGGATGCCGACAAAGCTGTTTAAATTTCAAGTAAAACCTAAATGACGTGATACAAAATAATTGGTTTTAGAATTACATAATATAGCAAATAGGCAGTAACATTTTAATTGCTCTAAAAATTTATTTAGGTAGCACTTATTTTAATATGAACCAAATAGCTTTGTTTTTTTTTAAACTTATTTTTTGTGTAATAAACATATAACCTAGTTAAAATGAGCTTAAGTTCTTAATAAAATTTAAAAAAATAATATTTGAAAGGCATACATATTTTAACTAGTTTAATTATTTAAAGGCGATGTAAGATAGCAGCCCATTCCCTTAGATCTATCTAGACAGAGGGCGGAGATGAACGAACTGTGGAGGGTAGTGCCTGGACCATTCACCTCACTGTTTAGGGAGTTTAGGGAATTTTCATTTACAAATATTGCTATTTTTAAAGTATTTAATCAACGAATTTTAAAAAAAGGGAAATTCGTATTTCAACTTATATATTTTGAGTAGTGCCGATGTCTTTAGCACGATGCCAACTTTAGAACAAAAATTATCTTTACGCCCATATCCCTGAAGAGGTTGGCAGAGGCACAACCAGTGCACCCACGACTAGCCGAAGATACTAAGTCCCACAATGTGATAGGTGGCAAGCCTATTGCAACCGGGCACATAACCTATCCCGAGCAACAATTTTTTTGTTAGAAAATTGGAAAAATCCCAATTTTCTTGTTATTGCCCGACCCGGGATTCGAACCCGGGACCTCATGCAGTCAAGTCCGACAACTGAACCGCTAGACCACAGAGGTGATGCCAACTTCGAGCCTTTTTTTCTTCTTTTCTGACTATGTAAGGCAATGATTAGTACTGATATTACAACACCAGCTGCTGTATATTATCTAGGTACTAAATAATTTGACCGCAATAGCGAAATTATCTGGGAAATCGATTTGTAGTATGTGCTTAACATATTGTCCCGTAATTTTCTTCCAGTAATAAGTTCTGTAGTTTAGAAATTACAGACAGAAGAACACTCAGTATTAAGTGACCAAATAACTGGAAATCCGTAATGTCAAAAAACATTTAAACCTACAGGTTATCTTATATATACATACATATCTTCACACCAAGACTCACTGCAAAGTAGACAGTGTTTGAAGAGCTAAGTGAACGACGTACTTCAGGTCGGTTAGTTAAGTACCTATAACTTGAGATAGAGTTTCGCAGCGACTCACCCGGATTGGTTCGACCACCTTACCTATTCCTGTCGCCATAACGTCATGACGTGTTCCGGTTCGGAGGGTAATGTAGCCGGTAAACTTCTGCTCGAGGCCTAACATCCCGGCCTCAGGTTAGCAAAACACCATTACCACCTTCGGTGCCCTTCGGCGTCGTGAATTTCTTACCATCAGGAAATCCGTCTGCTTGTTTGCCTTCTAATATCATAAAACATGATGGATTTTGATAAAATGTATGAAAAAACACATCGGATTCATATATAAGATTCCTGAAAGGGAATCATCAAATTGTTACGTGGTAATGAAATGTAAGGCAAAATACTAATTAAATTATATCAAATTAAAGTTTTTTCCCCGTGTTAGTTGGGGTTCCTTTGCAGAATAGACCATCTGCCTTCCTTTCAGGCAACTCGTAAAAGGCGAGCATAGGCTTACTGATGTCACTAACACCGTGACATCTGACTAGGTGGTAGAGCTTCGCAGCGATTGGCCTGGATTGGTACCACCCTATTCTTACCGCCATAACATCAGTGCTTGACGTTGCTGTGTTCCAGTTCGGAGGATTAGCCGGTAAACTTACTTTTGCTTTAAGCTATCCTGGCCTCAGGTAGGCATCGCACCACCTTTGGTGTCTCTAGGCGGCGTGAATTTCTTACCGTCAGAAAATCCGTCTTCTTGTTTACCTCCTATTATCATAACAAAATAAGTACAAACAGCTAATTTAACTAGTTGAAAAATTAAAGTGTATCCATTATACCCAGCCAATCTGCCCTTAGATGTATCTAGTGTGTAGATTTCAGACAGAGGACGGGGATGAATGAACCTTGTAGGGTAGTGACGACCGTTCACCTCACTCTTTGTTAACATTTCGAAGTTTTGCAGACGAGTAACAACGATCAAAGCCTTTGCTATTACTTGTGGGTTGTGACTTGGAATAACATGTGCATTTTATATTTGTATAACCCCCGGGGATCTGAAACTTTACTGCATGATACTACTAGACCGCTTTTTCGCCACTGTAGTATAAAGGTCCGGCGTCGGATTTGATTGCTTAAGATCACGGGATCGACCCCGAGTCAGCCAACAAAAAATAGAAAATTTGTATTTTTAATTTTCTAATAAAAATAACTTTGTCTGTGATTGGATATGTACCCGGTTGGCGATAGGATTGCCACCTATCACATTGTGGGACTTAACGGCTAATCGTGAGTGTCATGATTGTGCCTTTGCCTACCTGTTCGGGCATATGGGCGTGAAGACACTTTTTTTGCACGAGATCGTTCGTTGTTCGAGGGATTAGCGTAAATAACAACACCGAACAACCGCGAGGTTCGGGTTCAATTCCCGACGGGGCAGACATATTTGTGACGAACATTAAAATGTCTGTATTTCTGGGTCTGGGTGTTTAATAAATTTATTCCAGTATCTATTAAGTATTTCTATGTATTGAACCGTTGTTTAACACCTCTGACTTAAGCATATAATTTGCTCATTTTGGGAATCAATTAATATTAATATGTGCGTATTTAAGGGTTATTTGTATTTATACAGTACCGCTGTATACTAATTATAAAGTGAATATATTTTTAATTTAATTTAATTTAATACCCTGAAATCGATACCCTTTAAAGTTTAAACCAACTAAACCGATTTCTCAAGTATAAATCAGTTTTTAGAAGAAAGTAAGGCTACTGACACAAATGAGAGGAGCTTATAAATAGGAATCGAACAACTCCTATTTTTTAAGTATGGTAATCAATTTCTCTGTAATGTCTTAACCTATTTAAAAAATACTTTTTTAAATTAAGGATATTTCCAAGGTGGTCCTATTGCCACCAAGTCTAGATCTGATGATGGAATCCCTGAGAAAACGAGGAAAAACTTGAATATTTAAGTAAGTAGATGATTTACTTAATAAAATCGAAGTCGTTTTCTTGCAGTTTTACTGAGCTCATTTTATCATTTACTAGCTGCTAGCCCCAGCTTCGCACGGATATAAAATATACATATAAATGTTCCCCTTCAATCACTTTATCCATTAAAAAAACCACATCAAAATCCGTTGCGTAGTTTTAAATACATATTTAAGCATACAAAGCGACATAGGGACAGAGGAAGCGACTTCGTTTTATACTATGTAATGATATACTACGTAATCTAGATCAGATTAAACAAAAGTGGAAATGGAAACCGCTTAATAACTGAAAAACTAATACAAATACAAATGCAATGTACTAAGTAACGAAGATCCGAAAACATAATACTGGTTTTATCTCGTCAACTTGTATTTGGTTTCACCTAGGGTTGGCACGGGTTCAAATTTTCTATCTTGACATTAAATTTTTATTATATTTTATTTTTGATAAAAAGTTATTTACATTTTATGTCTTTTCAGCGTTAAAAATTAAAAACAGATAATAATGAGCAAAACTGGTCAAATACCACCAAACTTAATAATTATTAAGTTTTTAACTAATTATAATTGATAAGTTAATGTTATATTATCATATTAAATAAAGTATGATAAATATATGATGATAATATGATTATAGTTAAATATAGTTATTATATTAAATTTGGATTTAATAAATTGCATCCAGTTTTTGGTAGGTATTTCAAAACATTTATATGAAACCACGACTAAAAAAGTAATTGACCATATTTGCGAGTCCATAGTTCATTTAGACTGAAGCTACACAGGTAATTGTGCAAACCAACGCGTATTTCAATCAAAAAAAGATATTGAAGATTATTAAATGGCAAACTTTATTACTTGTATTATTTACATCACTAGAAACGTAAATGTCATATGCGTGTAAACTGTCATTTAAAGTTTTCTATCTAAAAAATACACTCACTTCATTGTGTTATTAAGCAAGTCGTTTCATTTCATAGATGCTAAATAGGTACTCTGAACCTGTAAAATTTCGATTGCATGTTTTGACGCCACACTTTAAGAATCAAATGAAATAAAAGCTAATTAAAAGATAAGTACAACACCAATCTAGTTGCATGCACGATCAATATCATAACTTCAAATATTTTCAGTAACTTCTACAACTTTTGGAAAATAAAATGTGATTATTATTGTACCAGACTAGGGACAAACTGATAAAACAGGGTGCTGTTTGCGTATCTTTTTAGGATCATAGGGAAAAGTGTATATCAAATAGCTGTCAAATGACGTGTTTTTATTTGCTCTCTCCAGTGACCAACAGAAATACAAAGGAGATAGCAAATACAAAACACGTTAATTGACAGCTATTTTATGTACACTCTACTCAGTAATCATCACTAAAAAGAGACGCAACCAGCCTCCAGGACCTTTCCGGCGTGTGGCAGCCCTGGTACCACCCCCGCATCGTAATATGCTACACGAGCATTCCAATAATTCTCGTAATAAGAATACCGACATATTTCAACATATGTTGTATGATGTTTATAAATACACTGGCAATATTATGTTGAATACATATTATTACAAATATTTACGAAATTTATACTAACTTATAAACAAAATTGAATGTTATTTGAAATATCGAAGTTAAAATAATACCTACACAATATTTAAAAATAAAAGTTTTATAGTAGGGGAGCCCGCGATGCTAAATGTGTAATAACTCCAGCGTCATGGGGACTTTGTCGATTAAATAGTGGAGAATAAAAAAGGTCATGTGTAGTTTTTCTTTTTAGCAGTGTGTCGAGCGTCTAGAAGCTAAAAGAGCAATTACAGTCACTTGTTCATTGGCGAGCTCATCATAAATTAGTTGTATATATGCCTAATATGTCTCCGATGATAGTATTATGTCAATCTGACAGTTTGCTTTAATGGATAATGAACATAGATGACTTGGTTTTTGAGAGTTTCTGATCCTCTTACTCCCGTACGTCTTGTTCAAATCGTCAGAAAGTTTAAACATGTTCTTATTTGCATGCAATAAACCCGGCATACTTTAATCTGAAATGCTCGAGTATATTTTCAAGCTAAAAAAATTAAACAGACAACCCTACATGTACGCCTCTAGATTGAATACATAGTGGAGGTTCTTAACTATGACCTAACATATCTTAACCTGACGCGCCTCAGTTACTGCAAAAATCCCCTTTTGGGCTCCCCTACTATGAGAACCTCATCGCCCGCTGGCTTATTGAGTAATTTAAGCTACTCGATTTAACCAGGTCCAAGTGCTGTGCAGCAACTCGTCCGAATTTATACTATCGCCATACTTTTACCTGTCACCATTGCAAGAAGGGTAATGGTAGACTTGCACATTTGGTCTAAAAAGCCGGCTATGGCAAGCAAACTAGGTGTATTTGAGACCTTGAGAACTGCTAAATACGTGTTTTTCAACAGATTTTCAAAAAGGAAAATGTTCCAAATTCGACTGGATTTTAGGGTTCCGTACCTCAAAAGGATAACATTTATAACATCACATTGTTGTCCAACTGTCTGTCAAGACCCTTTTTTCAGAAACACGTGGATATATCAAGCTTAAATTTAGATCAAATATTGAAATGTAATGCGCCTTGAAACTAGGAAGAAATCAAACTTCAAAACTTATTAGGTATATTTCCCGTGAACTCAGGGTTTTGAAATTTGGCAAGTAACTTCTAATAGCATAGATAAAGAAAAAGCTGAGAAAAGCGTATTTTTTTATGATACTGGAAGGCAAACAAGCAGACGGATTTCCTGATGGTAAGAAATTCACGCCGCCTAGAGACACCAAATGTGGTAACGGTGCATTGCCCACCTGAAGCCGGGATGTTAGGCCTCGAGCAAAAGTAGCTTTACCTTACCCTCCAAACCGGGACACGTCATGATGTCATGGCGGCAGGAATAGGTAAGGCGGTGGTACCAATCCGGGTGAGTCGCTGCGAAACTCTACCACCTAGTAGTAGTAATATTAGTTAAGTAATAAAAATAAACGCCGTTATGGGTGAACTTTTACTTATATACTTATATGTTTGTATGGAACCCTCGATGTGCGAGTCCAACTCGCATTTGGCCGGGTTTTTTACTGGATGAACTAATTTAGAAGATTCTTATTTTGGAACCAGTTGTTTAGCAGTTGGCAGCATTCTATTTGGAAACAGTTGTTTAGCAGTTGGTCTCATTAAAATGTTATCAAAATCCAACAAGTGGTTTTTTATTTAATATATTTTGAGCTGACTTACAAAGAAAAGGATGTTTTATGTTCGACGCCATTGCTGATGTATGTTAACCGATTTCTCCGTCATTTCTAAACCGATTTAATGCTTTCAGCGCCACGTGTATACTTTTTTTGAAATGGTTAATATGTTGCTAACTGTTAGGTTTTTACAACTTCACCGGAATATGACACGTGTATCCTCTAGGACACACGCTGTATTGAAAATTTAGGACTTGGCTCTGAGCGTTTTAATAAATTACTTTTTCGTTTTAACAGTTTATTTCTGAGGTTTCATTGCGACCAAGTCTGGTATCTGGTTCTGTTGAAGGAAACCCTGGTAAATCGAGAAAAATATTACTTATTTGTGTCCTTAAAGATAAAGACAAAAATCGAAGCCGGGTTTTTGCAGTTTCACTGTTAAATATATAAACTCTCGAATAAATTATCCCGTGCAAAAGCTATTCGGTGATTTGTACTTAGAATATCTAACCCTACCATAAAGCAACGACCAGTGCAAACAGTAGAAAAATGCGGTATTTACCTTCAAGTTATCGTCACGCCTCGTAGAGCGGATAAACACAGTAAACGAGAGCGAGTATTGTGAAACCTTTCCAACTGTTTATTATTGCTAGAGTTTTTTTTTCTGAGCAATTGACTTTTGTGATTAGTTTTTGAGAGTAAGGTATTTGGCAAACTTATATAAGAGTTGACATCCTCGACTCAGATTGGCAAAGCACTGCTTATACATTGGTATATGAAATAAACTGTTCGGTTTCGGTCATGTGAAAAGAATGACAGATGAAAGATTAATAAAGCAGTTTATATAATGCGCATGTGGATGGATGATTCCACTATCAGATCACTTGGATATTATCCGAAAGTCAAAAGTCTCCGAAAGCGGCGTGTTTGTATGAAAAGGGTAATGAATGTGAAGGAAGCCAGACAGGTTTGTCAGGATCGTGAGGTCTGGCACTCGATACTCTCTGCCTACACCTTTAGGGACTTGGCATGAAGATATGTATGTATGTATGTATATGAAATAAATATTTCTTACCGTCCGAAAAGCCGTCTGATAGTTTGTAGTTGAATGTCATATTTTTATATTACGCCGGCATTTTCAAATCCGCATGTAAGCCTACACCTGTCGGGCAGTAGCTGATAGACATACATATACTTAAGATTTTAAACTTAAATCGTCGCGAATTAATAACATTTTTAATTATTTATACGGGATACTCACGATCTCTTTTTATTTTATTGTCACGACGGGACCACGGCCTATGCAACTAGGCCGAAATATCGACAAATAAAATAAAAAGAGATCGTGAGTATCCCGTATAAATAATTAAAAATGTTATACATATACTTGCCACTAATACTGTGACTGTGAATAAGTACCTAATAGCCACTTGTCTGCGTTGGCGTTTTAACTTTAAAGGGTACTCAGCATTACGAATTTACAAGATTTACATTTTATAATCTGGCATGTATTTTTTTTAGATAATCGTAAAATATTTTTGGGGATATTTTTTGCTATTAATTGTAAGAAATAATACGGAACACTGTCCATTTTGTTTATATTTTATCAATTTAATAAAATTGTATTTATAAACACGAAGTAAAACACTCCAAAGTTCAACCTGGTATTATATAGTCTTTATTAAAATGTAATACCGACTGTAATGTAATTATTTGTACTCCTACTTAAGTCCATGTTAATTAATAAGACGGTATATGATAGTTGTTTCAAAATACTTAATCGTATCAACGTTACTTACGTGTAAAATCTTTATAATAAAAAATACATCCCTATTTGCCTTGGTCATTGCATAGGCGTGAACGGAGGAACGGAGGATTACTGGTAAAAATAGGAAAAACAATACTTTATTTTCTTTTCCAAAACGAACTGTTAGTAATATCAGGCAATTTATCCTATTAATATTATAAATGCGAAAGTTTGTAAGTATGGATGTATGGATGTTTGTTACTCTTTCACGCTCGAATGGCTGAACGGATTTGTCTGAAATTTGGAAGACAGATAGATTGTGACCTGGATTAACATATAGGCTATTTTAAATCCCGATCGCACACCGGGTTTCTGTGAAAACGCGGGCGAAGCCGCAGGTAGCAGCTAGTGTTTTACACATTTGACCTAACATCCCAGCTACAGGACAGCGACGCACCTATAACATCTATGGTGTTTATAGGCTACGATTGTCTCTCACATAAAAAACAATATTTGAAAACCTATACATATAAAAAAGACAAGCCCGCTAAGTTTCGTCTTAAGCACAACTCTGTTTGTGGCGGGCCATGTTCTGATCCAGTGATAGATTTTGGAATTGTATAGACTCCACGCATGAACCGATTATATCGTATTCGTGACAAAAATATTGTCTACTGGCTGAGCCGTTTGACGCTGTCTTGTTTTAAATATGAATATTGAATTCGAATTGAACAACCGACAGTTATGTCACTTACTCACCTGAGAGGCATGAGAAAACAAATTTTCGATCAGTTTTTTTAAATTTAATAATAATATTTCGCCAAACTTGCATTTTTAAAAACCGCTGTCTCTTAATAATAATTAAAATAATATAAAAGTAACGAAATTGTGCCATCCGTTCATAGTAATGCGACGACCTAGAGAACAAAAAAAAAATCCGTGAGTTTTTAAAGATGTCAAAAAAGGAGGAGATTTCATGTTTGACTTGCATAATCTAATATATATAAATCTCGTGTCACAATGTTTGTTCTCAATGGACTCCTAAACCACTTAACCGATTATAATAAAATTCGCACACCATGTGCAGTTCGATCCAACTTGAGAGATAGGATAGCTTACATCTCAATTTATCGCGGGCGAAGCCGCGGGTAACAGCTAGTTTTTATATAGGTATGTTAATCAAATCGATTACGCACCCTTTTGAAAACGACTCTTAAAATTATTTTTGTATTTGGAACGTATTTCCAAGGTTTCACTATCTCACTCATGTATTTCTATTTTCTATATATTATATTTTTATTGAAACCGAGGGCAATAATTAACTTGTGTACCGAAACGACTAACATATTGAAATCGAAGTCAGTTTTATAACGCTTAAAATATTTGGTACACAAAAACTAAAGTAATGGTTCAATGCGGTGAAGCCACGGTCATTTGGTAGTATACAAGCATCACAATTATTGTACAATTTACGTATATAAATTGTGTCGTTTTGTAAGTGATGATAATATGATTGCGTGTCGCCCTTCGTTCGTGAGAAGCTCCGCCACTCACCACGAAATTGGACTAATTCTGGTGAATTGCATGACTCAATGTTTGATCGATGTCTACAGACAAGTGGTTCACTGCTGCTTGGTGTGGACAGAACCAAAATAACACATACTTCATTTTAATATATCTACACAAACCAGCGACGGTAAAAAAATGGCGGATTACACACTGAAAATACTTACATTTATTTTAAAACTTTTATATACACGTAGGCATTCCTCTGGTACTACATTAATAGGTGTTTTAAGTAAGTACTTGGGCTTTGATTCGAAATAAAATTTATATATTTTATTTATTTGTGGTATATGTATGTTTAAAAGTTGTTACAAAATACTTATTTGTACCAACATATTCTATCACATTGTGGTGTGCAAATATTTAAAAAAACCTATATAGTTTTTATTGTTACGTTATTTATATATTTTTAAATATCTTAGTTAAACATATATTTATTAAAATGCTATAATTTATTGATTTCAAAAGATTTTATTGTGATCAAGTTTAATCCCATTTACCGGAAACTAACTCTGACTTAAAAATAAATTTTACTTGATTTTTATCCTATTTACTTTAATTAAATTTTTACAATAACCCTCTAATATCAAAAACTTGGCCATAATTTGTTGGATAGTTTTTAAAGACGAAGATCACCTACAAACCGACAAATAGACATGAACAAAAACAATGTTTAAGGCACCGAAATATCCTTGTCACTTAAGTTATTTTTTTAAACGTTCTAATGTACGTACGATCCCAGCGATCACACTTTTGAAATTTTTCGGAGTTCAAATCATGTGAAATAGAAGAAAAAATATTTTATTTCACAAAGAAACCACAAGCGATACTTGTGAGGTGTCTATATGTTTCTAATATCTTCCACAAGATCGGGACGCGATCACTGAGAAAATGCGGAAAACTAAACTCAAAAGACTTGTCTCTTTTGTTTTGTTAAATATACTTAGTTTACAAATAATGCTACATTTCTATCTTTGATATAAGATTTACAAGGGATAACCAGAAATAATAAAAATAACAAAAGGAAAATTTACATAATTTCACCAGCCAAATTTTTCGAAAACTTAATTTTTCATGTTATTTGAATTTGATACTTCAACCCTGTTGTGTAACTCTCGCCGACCGCATTCGTAACAGCGAGATCCGAGAAAGAGTGGGAAAAAAAGAAAGGGTTTGCATGCTCCGCTGATTGAGTCATGTGGAAAGAATGACAGATAATCATCTTTGTAGTCTAGCGATTCAGCATCGGTTAAGGTCCCGGGTTCGATACCCGGGTTTGACAACTAAAAAACTAGAAGATGTGTATTTACAAATATTCTAACAAAAATGACGTTGCCCGGGATTGGATATGTGTCCGGTTGGTTTTAGTCTTGCCACCTATAACATTGTTATACTAGTGTCTTCGGCTTGTTATGGGTGCCCTTGTCATGCCTCTGTCAACCCCTTCGGGGATATGGGCGTGAAGATACTTACTTTTTTAAGAATTCACGTCATAGAAACTGTATCTTTATCCCGAGTCGATTTTATAACAATTGTATGGCCGGTTATAATATATTTTTTACAATAAAGAACTTTCTGCAAATCTTCGACAAAAGAAACCAATTATATTGAAAACGTGACATGTTTTTACTCCACAAAAAAAACCGTTATGGAGTCTAATTTCATTTGAATTTTGCAAACTCAACTGTCTGCTTGTTTTGTGACTGTCTAAGAAATGACGAATATTTAACACCCTAGTTTAGAAAAAGAAAGTTTTCCCAAGCGCGTTTTGCTTCGGTCCTAATTATTTGTACGGCTGTATCGTTTGTACTCGTAAATGTGGTAGTCAAAATAAAAGAAATGGGAATTCTTAACATCCAGTTAATTAAATAATAAGTAATCATTAATAAGTATCCCTGGACAAGTCACACAAATTGAATCTAACCCCAAAGTAAGCAAATGATATGCTTGTGTTATGGGTGTTAGTCAACGAAACTAATACATAGAAATACTTAAATAGATACCAGAATAAATTAAATAAACACCCAGACCCGGAAATGCAGACATCTAAACGTTTATCACACAAATGCCTGCCCCTGTCGGGAACCGAAGCTAACTGTTCGGTGTAGTTAGGCGTCTACGCTAGCCACTCGACCAACGAAGAGGTAAATGCAAGATTATATTTATATTTTTGTTAAATATAAAAATGTATCCCCATTTCCCTTGGTCATCTCATATGCCTGAACGGAAGGCTTAAATATTTCTAATCCATTTCTGTTGTGTCAGTTATTGTCAGAAGAAGGTTCTTATATAGAAAAAAACTGGAAAATTGGAGAAAAAAATGGAAAAAAACAATACTTTATAAAAATAAATAATAATATACGAATAATAATAAGAGAAATAACCATGTTCTATTAAAGTATTGTTTTTCCCATTACACTTATAAAAAATACATTACTTTATAAAAATAAAGTATTTTCCCCATTATCAGCTACTATCAATTAACTTTTAGTTAGCTATTAACATCAAGCGATACCAAGTAATTAATAATTAAATAGTAATTAAGCTACATATATTTGCACATAAATAAATCAATAATTGCTGTTCCTTTGTCAAACTAAAATTCGAGAACGGCCGACGAACTGAAGAACCGATTGGGCTAATTTTGGTTTTGAATTATTATTTGTTCAAGAAAGGTTTAAAAGAAAAGAAAAACAGGAAAAGTGCGAGGAAACAAGGAAAAATCACATTTTTTAATACAAACTGAACGGGTGGAACGAAGTTCGCCGGGACAGCTAGTATACAATAAAATAGCAGCTATGGGAAGAACCATTAAAGGTAAGAAAATTAGACATACTTATTTTTTTAGTTACTCTACTGTTCTGTGCAATGGTCTATGACAGTAAATTTTCAATGTGACAGGAATCCAAAACTTTAACCCCACGCTGCTTTGGTCACTCTTAGAAAAACTCTTAATGGTAGAGTACCATGAAATTCAGATTTCGTAACAAATGTTATTTGTTTAAAAGAAACCATACAATTCTCTGTCTCGTCGTTTTGTGTCTAACGGCCAATGTGAATAATGTATCTCTAAAGATGGATTTCAAGATTTTTACACGCCATGGTGGTAAATAGTTTTGATACGTTTGTGAGTTTTGTAATAAATTAAATTCCGTTTAATATAAATTATTTTCATTTGCTTTCAAAAACTTGACAATTAAGTCACAGAAATTAACATAAGTAACACTTATTTCGTGATATCAATGACCAAGAATAATTATATTGTAAATGAATTTATTGAAATTACTATTTTTATGTTAATTAAATAATGTATTCATAATGACTTAGATCAAATATTTGATAAAAATACGTAACTTTGCCTCTCTATTTACCATTTACGTATTTAATGCAATAAATTAATGATGACACAAAAATTAAAAAAAAAATCAATAACCCCCACAATAACCTACAAAAACCGACTAAACCTACATATAATGTCGCTAAAACCATCTTGATTACGTCAGGTTTCAAACACAACAATCCGTATCGAAATCGTTCAATCCATCTAATCAGTTAACATATGCCGAAGACAAACAAACAAACGTTAGGAATTAAAAAAGTATTAATATTAAAGTAAAAAAGTTATAATGTTGAAAAAGCCATCCCACTCGGCAATATCCTGATGAATAGAAGTTGCAAATAATAAAACTCGCAATTCAAGTATAATGATGACAATGACGTGCCGTTTGACAATGGAACTGCGCCACCACGTGACGGAATTCGTTTAATTTTCATCAATCTATCATTTCCACTCCATCAGTGGTGTTTTTGCGAACTATAATTATTGTCACTGTTGCTATGGCGACCATGCTTAATAAGTTAACAGATCCAATAATTTCGTCCCATATCGAACTATAGACCCAAATAATTTTTAATAAAAGTTTATATGTGGCCTCTGTGGTCTAGCGGACCGGCGTCGTACTTAACTTCTTGAGGTTCCGGGTTCGACTCCCGGGTCGGGCAACAAAAAAAAATTCAATTTTATTTTGTTTAATTTATTAATATAAAATTTCAAAATAAATAACGTTGGACAGGATTGGATGTGTGCCCGGTTAGCGATAAGCTTGCCACCTAAAGCTGTGGGACAAAGTGTCTTCGGCTAGTCGTAGGTGCCCTGGTTATGCCTCTGTCTACCTCTTCGGGGATATGAGAGTGAATATACTTTTTATGAGCGTATGTTTCCAATTTTTATAGGATCTGCTAAGCTACATGCACGAAGCTATGTTACTACTGGAGGTTATACACCTAACAAAGTACGGATGGCATTTCCGAATGTTGCTGACTCTCTCTCTCTAATGAATCGGCCTATCCCTCATTTTGACTGTTAATCGACGGCACAAGACTCTGAAAGAGATTTTGCTAGCAGTACACTAGATTGAGTCAGCAATATTTGGAAATTACATCAATACTTAATCGCCTCTGTGGTCTAGCGGTCCGGGTGTTGGACTTGACTACATGAGGTCCCGGGTTCGAATCCCGGGTTGGCCAACAAAAAGAAAATTAGATTTTTCCAATTTTCTAATAAAAAAATGTTGGTCGGGATTGGAAATGTGCCCGGTTGGCGATAGGCTTGCCACCTATCACGATAAGCTTGCCACCTATCACATTGTGGGACTTAGTATCTTCGGCTAGTCGTGGGTGCCTTGGTTGTACCTCTGCCTACCTCTTCGGGGATATGGGCGTGAAGATACAT
>NJDC01007657.1:51212-69422 GCA_002245475.1 Calephelis virginiensis
CAATGTAATACATTATTATTATATTTCTCTTACTAATATGTCGCATATTATTAATTATATATTTTTATAACTAACATGTTATACTAGCGGCCCGCCCCGGCTTCACACGGGTATAAAATATACAACCTAACCTTCCTCTTTAAACACTCTATCTATTAAAAAAACCGCATCAAAATCCGTTTCGTAGGTTGAAAGATTTAAGCATACAAAGGGACATAGGGACAGAGAACGCGACTTTGTTTTATGCTGTGTTGTGATATAATTAACATTCTATTTTTATTATTATCTTTATGTTAATCAATTTCGCCATCTTTTGTAACCGATTTTTTTAATTATTTTTTCATTTGAAAGGGCGCACTTCTGAGATGATCCAATTGGCATAAAGTCTATATCTGATGATGAAATTGCAAGGAAAATAAAATACTTCATTTTCGTGTACGTAGATGATTACTTAGTGTAATTGATGTCAGTTTTTTGCATTATTGTGATCAAATTATTACGTACGAAACCGTGCCGTCATTTTTAGGAGTATCCTTAATTATAGTAATAAATATCCCTGGACAAGTTACACAAATTGAATCTAACCCCAAAGTAAGCTAATTATATGCTTGTGTTATGGGTGTAAGTCAACGATACTAATACATAGAAATACTTAATAGATACCAAAATAAATTAAATAAACACCCAGACCCAGAAATGCAAACATCTAAATATTCATCACACAAATGCCTGCCCCCGTCGGGAATAGAACCCGAGCCTCGCGGTTGTTCAGTGTAGTTAGGCGTGAACGCTAGCCGCTCGACCAACGAGGCGGTTTTTTTGAAACGACAAACAATTTTGTAAGCACCATCATCATCTTAGATTTAGTCTAGGCTAATCCTCACGTTTTTGCCGCGCCAGTGTCCGCTTTCCCACTTTTACGAATCACTTCGTATGGTCTTCGAAATCATTAGTGAGTTCATTGGAACACTAGCTGTTGCCTGCGACTTGGACCGCGTCTTCGCAGAACCGTTGTGCGATCGGAATTAACAGCCTATATGTTAATCCAGGTCACAGTCTATCTGTGTTTCAAATTTCAGACAAATCCGTTCAGCAATCCAAGCGTGAAAGAGTACCAAACATCCATACATACATACTCACAAACTTTACTAGGATTTGGCGAGGTTGTTTGTTTTTTTTGGTCACCTTATTTAACTGGCGTCTTTTATCACAATTTATCAAAGAGATTGTTGTCTTATGTACAACAATCTCTTTTCAACAAAGGTAGGAGAAAAGTATGCTTCTATCATACGATTATTGTTAAATTTAGTCATTTATTATTAAGCTAAATCTACGAACCAGACGTATGCAAACCAATGATTCCTACGGGATCCAGACGATTAGCACTGCTTGTATTTACAACCATCTGGATCCCATAGTAAATCTTATATTAATATCACTTGTACTTTCCACGATATATTTTTAATATTACTTTTGAGCTAACCTGTTTCACATCACCTATACCAACTCTAGTCGTGTCTAGAATGGAATTCCACTAATCGCTAACGATAAGAAGTACAGAAACAAAAGATCCTTATGAAGCTTGCAAGACTTGACTGTACCACCTTAGGCGGCTTTACTGTATTTTTTTGCCATGTATTTGTATATCATGAGACTGCCACGTGACCGTTATCAATTCGATTTTTAACAACCATTGGAAAAAGAAGGTTTTATAAGTCTGACGTGTTTGTGTATTTGTCTGTGGCTTAATAACTCCTAAGCGAATGGGCCATTTCAATGCGAATTTTAATTGGAAATGTTTAGCTACATTATGGACAGACTTTGCTGGAAGTCCTTGTTTTTTTATTTTATGATCGTTATTGCACATTACGTTGCACATACATTAGCAAATCTATTTTACTTCAGGTTATTCCCGAGCTGGTTTGCCTGTTGGTATAAGGTTTTTGAGCCCTCTTATTCACATAGCGATAGTTCACCATATTATCGCCAAACCATCACTTTGTTTATTATCCTTTGTTCGAATATATAAATTCCCAAAACAAGTGATCGTTTGGGAAGCAAATTAATAAACAATAAAAAACCGGCGGCCATATTCAGCCGGTGTTCTCTCCGTTTATTTGTGCGTCTGCGTTGCCACCGTTCACACGCACATGTGGATCAGTAGCGTCAGCAAAGTTGTTATTAATTTTTACATATGATATTGTAAATGCATTTAATAATGTTTGTCATATAACACAAGACGTTCATTTACCGTGAAATTCCGTGAATATCTTTTGTCTTATGTCCGGTTCCTATAATCATCGAAACATAATCCATTAGTATTATTACTATTGGTAGTTGCCTAAAAGTAACGAAGCGTTACTCATAGTTAAACAAAATGTTTCAAGTTAACAGTCAATAAGGAACGTCAGTAGTTAGTTTTTTTATTATTCCTACAAAAACTATCATTCGCAAAAAGACTCGTTTCTTGAAAGGACATAACACAGAATTATTATGAAATCAATTACGGAAGATGAATTTTGGAAATACGAATTAGGATACTTTAAGAAAATAGCTCCCTAATTTATAGGACAGTAATTTGAATGGCTGTCCTTTTAGCTATACTGCTGTTGATGTACGAGTATATGCTATAGCATATATATAGCAACTGGCAAGCCTATCTCAAACAGGCGCATATGCAATTACGAGCAACGCTATTTTAATAGAAAATTGAAAGCACTCATTTCCTTTTGGTTGTCCAACCCGCGAATCCAACCTGAGGCCCCATGAAGTCAAGTCCAGCACCAGACCGCTAGATTGCAAAGGCATAATAGAAGAATATTACAAGAGTAAAACAGTAGTAGACTATTCGTCTGACGGTACCCGCCATAACGATGCGCGTACGCATCCGGCGCATACCAAAAATAGACATCTTTGTCCGAGAGCGGATCCGAATATCAATGCTCTCTCCAATGTTCCGGATCTCTTGATTCATTTATATCTATCTACATACCCAGACGCCTTCGGAGAGTATCTGCCACCAACTGAGGCCTTTTTTTATGGCAAACGACAAGGAGCAAGTACGCGGCTACCATGATGGTAAGAGATAACCGCAGTCTATTGACAATAGACACCAAGTTTTGTAGGTACGTCGCTGCCATGTGGTCGTCTACCGTAATTGTGCAAGTCTACTAGCTACTCTACCATCCGAACCAGAATATGACAGTCAATACTGCAGTAGGAATAAGTAAGGCGATGAATCCCTAACCGGCCGAGTTGCTGTAGAGCATTACACCTGTCTGTCTAGTCTAGTCTAAGTTCAGTCTAAGACTAGTCTAAGTCTAGTCTAGTTTTATTTCCAAAATCACGATAGTAATTACGAATGAAATTCCCTTATATCATAACACCGCGTTTAAATTAAAACGAATCGTATTAATAGCTCGGCTGGGTTCGTTAACAAAACGAAATTAATTTCGCGTTTAAGGTAATGATGTTTAAGCGGCAACCACAGAATTCGAGACTGCATATTATACTTACCCGCGACTTCATCAACATAGAATAGTAACCATTTTTATACAAAACTTTCGCCCCGGGATGAACAAAACTAAAAAGCTCTGGGATGACATTCCTCAATATAGTCCTTTTTGGAATTATATTTGGAATAGTTAGCCTATGTTTGAACCTGGATCTTCAGTACATAGTATAACACAAGTCGCTTCCTCTGTCCCTTTGTATGCTTAAATCTTTAAAACTATGCAACGGATTTTGATGTGTTTTTTTAACAGATAATGTGATTAAAGAGGAAGGCTTATATGTATATTTCATAACCGTGCGAAGCCGGCGCGGGCCACTAGTAAACTATACGAATATAAAATTTCATCAAAATCAGTAAAGCGGTTTCGATGTGAAAGCTTGAAGCAGACAGACTGACGTTTATAATATTACTAGCTGTTTACCCGCGAATTCTTTAGCTTAGAATAATTATCACTTTGGACAAAAGCTTTCGTTAACTTCATCATAATTTTCATACAAACTTTCATCCCCTTTTATAGTCCATAGGGGTTTATTTTTGAAAACAAAAATTAGCCTAAGTTGGAACTCGGATCTTCAGCTATATGCAAATCAAATTTCATCAAAATAAATTTAATAGTTGAGCGGTAAAAAAATAACAGACTTTCGCATTTATAACATTAGTATGAATTTAAAATTCAATCGGTCTTGTAAAGCCTTATCCGTCAGATCTACGGAACTGTCAACATCACTGACAAAAAATCCGCATTACCGATAATGACGGTAGCACCAGTCCTCCGCAAAATGAAAAACTCATTATTATGTGGAACAACATCGTTACACCGACGTGTAACATATTTGAATCATAACAAATAGTTTTATGCATGAGGTCACGGGTCGGGCAACAAAAAGAAAATTTGGGTTTTTTCAATTTTCTCATAAAAAAAATGCTCCGGATAGGATTTGTGCCTGGTTGGCGATAGGCTTGCCACCTATCACATTGTGGAACTTAAGAGTCTTCGACTAGTCGTGGGTGCCCTGGTTGTGCCTCTGCATACGTATTCGGGGATATGGGCGTGAAGATACTTCTTCTTCAAATAGTTTTATTACTTATCGCTAGCTTTTCGCAGCTTTATCGTTTTGCTATTTTGCACTCTAATGGACACCACTCGAGTATTTGACTGCGGCAAAAGCCTATATCTGTCTTTTTGTATAAAAGTTTTGTCTCAATTGCTTCAGGCGTTTTTGGCGTGAATCTCCTTTTCACAAAGTGCTGCTGTCCGATATCTTTAAGGTCCTACAGAATTTAACTGAAATAATTCGGCCAAATTTTTATCTTTTAAAAAGGTTTTTTTGTTTGAACTAATTTGCTCCGCAATGTAGAATACTTAGAATTTAAGCGAGGTTTCCTTGCAGTCAGTTAAAATGTAGAATGAAAAAGGGCGATAGGCTTGCCACCTATCACATTGTGGGACTTAGTGTCTTCGGCTAGTCGTGGGTGCCTTGGTTGTACCTCTGCCTACCTCTTCGGGGATATGGGCGTGAAGATACTTACTTATTTTAATGAAAAAGTTTGATAAATACAAATTAAAGTTAAAATATGAGATATGTATGTAAGCTACATATATTAGAACATTAATCAAACAAAAGGCTTATCCAGTCGAAAATAAACACCAACCCCTCGATCAACGAGGCACGTAGCATGTACTCGTACATAATGACAATGTTTCGATTCATTTTAATTATTTGAAGAATTGCAAATGAGTTACAATTTTTTATGAAAATTTCATTAAATCATTCGTGAATTACAGTTCGGTGTAAATCCCCCAACATTGGTTTTGTAAATTGTACGCAGTGACGTCATTGTTTGCACCCGGTTGCCAGGCAACAATTGATTTACACCCCTCTTGTGGTAATGGTGGGTATGACACGCCGGGGGGATGATTACTACTTTGAAGTGTGACGGTTTCAATGTTTTTACTTTTTACAGAGTTGCCTTAAATTTAACATAAAAGCAACAGCGAAAGGAGACAGCAGTTATGCTATCAATTTCTCCTGAATGCTAAGAAATTTTGCAAAAATGCTTTTGAACACATGCTTATCACATAAAAGAAAGTTGTGGTGCTACCTGCTGCAATATGTTGAAGTTTTTGTAAAGGGGCATGACAACCCCATCGCTGATTACCAGACTCAAATAATTTAATTTGCTGGATTATTAAGGTAGTGCAATCAGTCAGAAGAAACGACTCTATCAACAAACATCATAAGTCAGTCCTTGGCGTTGCATTTAGCAGTAGCTAGCATCTGTCTTCCTGCCAGGCAGCTCGTAAAAGGCGAGCAAAGGCTTACCGTCACTAACACCGTGACATCTGACTAGGTGGTAGTTTCGCAGCGACTAACCCGGATTGGTACCACCGCCGTACCTATTCCTGCCGCCATAACGTAATGACGTGTTCCGATTTGGATGGTAAGGTAGTCGGTAAACTTACTTTTGCTCGAGGTCTAACATCCCGGTCTCAGGTTGGCAACGCACCATTACCACCTTTGGTGTCTCTAGGCGGCGTGAATTTCTAACCATCAGGAAATCCGTCTGCTTGTTTGCATTCTAATATCATAAAAAAAAGCATTTACATCATAGCATCAGGTTGGCAATGCACTATATAAATGCATATACATTACACATAAGTACACAACACATACGCCATAAGAGCGCAACAACTGTGCATGTTGGGTAATTATTATTAATTATTTCTAAATAATTCAAAATAATTTCTTACCATTACCTTACTGCTTTGCTTTCCATTAACAATACATACAATCCACAAAAAAATATAGCTTTCTAACTAGGTGCCCAATACAGGGAAAAACACAACTGACCCACAATTATGTAGTTGATTTGATACAAATCTACAATGAAACTCCATTACATGTCGAGGACACGAATCAAGAATTAACTTCTTGAAGTGAAACTTCTTTAGAATCGTTGTGATTTCAAAAGGGGTACAACGGAAAAACGATAGGTAAGAGACAAAAATATATATTCATCTCATTCCTTTGCAGGTAAGAGACACAAATATATATTCATCTCATTCTTTTGTCGATTTACTGAAGTTTCACTTCTATCGTGTATGAATCGCACACACACCTTTTTTGTTCCTAAAGTCTCAATTTGTTTAATGTTATAGTTTCAACTTTTTGTTTTTGAAGTCTCAATTTGTTTAATGTTATAGTTTCAACATTTTGTTTTTTAAGTCTCAATTTGTTTAATGTTATAGTTTCAAATTTTTGTTTTTTAAGTCTCAATTTGTTTAATGTTAGAGTCTCAACTAAAGCCTCCAATATGCAAAAACCTTAGGAAACGATTAGTATTGAGGTCGCAAATTATCAGCAGCAGGTTTCTCTTATCACGTAGCCTGGTTTCTTGGTTAATTTTATAGCATTATTTTAGTATTCACGATAAAACAACTTTCTGATAATAGTTGCAAGCAGCGTGGTTTTATGAAAAAGTAAAAGTCATAACTTAGAATGTTTGTATAGGTACTTAATAAAAATGTAATACTTTCAAAAGGAAGCAGGAAAGAGCTCATTCTCGAAAGGTTCCGTAGAATGACATAATCTAAACATGTAATAAAGATGTGAAAAAAATAAATACAAAGATATTGCAAAAAAAAAAAAACAATCTCTTAAATAATGCATCTCTGATGATGTCCATGATTTTACTTTAGTGGAAAGGAAAATTAAAATCTCTAGTTTTCAATCAAAATCTCTAATTTTGACCTGATTCTGAAAAAATATTTTTATTTGAGATTATATACAGAATTTTTTTCATTGAATTTCGTACTTCCGAGCTTGTCCTATTACTACCAAGTCTGAACCTGATTATGAAATCTAAAGAAAATGCCAAACTTTTATGTACCTAGGTGACTTTCTAATTGAAACCGCAGTCGATTTCTTACAGTTTTGTTAGTTCCAAAAACTTTGTACTGTTCAAATGACTTGTAGCTTTGTATGTAAATGCCTACATCTAAAAAAAATTACATTCACGAGAGGGTTAAGTATTCTAGCATGCAAGAGTGGCAGCAAACAACTAATACGAGTATGATATACATACAACTTCAAGATTTTTACACGCCTCTAAAAAGATTGTGTAAAGCAATGGGTACGTGAAGGTATGCAAGTATTTCAATATCTTCCAATCCACATGTCTGAAGAATTTATTCATACTAGCTGACTGGACAGGCATTGTCCTGTCCTAACTACGAATATTGTTTTTGTTTTTTCATATGAAATGTCTACTGGCAATGACTAATACAAAAAAATACGAAATCGGTCCATCAGTTGACGCGTAATGCGATGATCAAGGGAAACAGGTATTCAATTTTATATGTAAGATTCAACAACACATAACTTTGAAAGCCGGTATTAAAAATAAACATGGCGCCTGAGTAATACCATTGTCAAAAGTTTTTTTTACTAAATAGCATGTTTATCAAAGGAAAATGTTTATTGTAAGTAATGAAGATTCTTAAAAGTCTGTTAGATCATCATATCACTTATAATAACACGGACTAAGTACAGAGCTTTCAAGTTTTTTTAGGTCAAAAGGCGGTTGGAGTGATGTGGTATTCTCGTATAAAGTATTTATGTTTCGTAGCTAATATTAGACACCAGCTTTATCAGTTTAGATTTTGGAGAGGATTCAAACCGCGTAATGTGTTTTGGCCTAATTTGTAAAATTTAATAGCGAAATGCTGGCAACACGATTTTGTAAGTTAATCAGATTAGAATCGAAAATGCTTTCATGAGATAATTTTAGCGTAATTATCGTTCTTAAACGAAAAATAAATTCGGAGGAAAGGCTGACAGGAATTATATAATTGGCATTAATGGCAATTGGCATTACCAGAAATTATCAAATCAATACAAAAAAGGTTGTATTATTAAAGAGAAACTTTTAATTTTTTGATCTGTGTGTCGCAAGTCGCATGACGGTGACGTCAGAGCAGCCGAGACCAATATGGCGGCGTCTATTTTTATAGTTATAGATCAAGTTTCACTTTTATCAATCCTTTTTGTCTTGAGTAAGAAATAACACACCTTTAATGCCAATTTCTTTAACTTGAGTCTCATTATGCATGCACTTTTGGTACATAGGGATTGGTCTTTGCAGTTTAGCAACCTTACTTTTAGTTTTTGATACTGGTGTTAGCAATGTCATTAGTCAAGTTGAAATTTGCATCAAGTATACCCAATTTAACAAAATTGGGCTCAAATTATTTATTAGTCATCAAAGAAAGTCATGTCTTCTTATGTCTTGAATAAAGCGGCGGCCTCCTTGCTCAAGCTCATTTAATGATTTTTAGCGGGAACAAGGAAATACACAATAGATTAATTTCTTCATATTTTTTCATTTTGTGAAATTTACTGACAAAATGTTCTAAATGTTACCAAATTGATGAATTTCACTCAATATAAACACGAAATTTGCGAAAAAAACTACGTCAATATTTTCTTTCGATGGCGCCAAAATCCCTACCTTACCTAATAACAATTTACCTATATAATTTGACAAATTATGCACCACGTTTTCTTGAGTTATTACCCTGTGTAAACTGCGATTCGTTGAAATAGCATTTTTTAATAAACAAGTAGGATTCAGTTTTCACCAAATCCGTACATAACCCTAAAAATTAATTCTAGATACAAGTAGGTGGAGTATTAAGATTGAAATTATTACATCAAAATCATCAGGATAACAAGATGCTACTGTAGGGTTATTCTTGAATCTCAATATTGGAAATTGGAGTCGGATATATCATTTTAGGTAATCTTGAACACATTACCAGAGAATTATTAACATTTAGTTAATAAAAAACAATAAATTATTTTATCAAATTTAATTTATGAGGAAATAAATGTTAATAATCAATTTTTAATTCCAATTTGCATGAAATCGAGATTCATGAGTAACCCTACTGAATCCAGTCATTTATTTTATTGTCTATTGTCTGTTTATTACCGCCTTACAGGAAAACTACTAAACTAATTTTAAACGGCATTTCACTGTTTGAACAATATAAACCTTTAAAAATTGAGCCACACGTTATCGAAATCATTCATTTGCTAGAAGACAATGTCATTTACTAAAGGTATAATTTAAAAAACCGACTACAACTTTTTCATTAGGTTTCTATGAAATAAAAAAAAGGTTAAAAGGACAATATCTTTGGGTATGAAAAATAGCTTATACCTTCGAGATGATTCCACGTAAATTTGATCTACCTACTTCCTACTAGTAGCTTTGAGTGATAGGCGTAACTTTCGTAATTATAAGTATGGATAAAATACACGTGCCAAACCGCGAGTGATTCCTAGTGTATTAAAATATAGTATATATATATCAAAATTGTGTCTAAACGTGTTTGCACTACATACACATTGGTCACGCATTGTAAACGAAATGCGGTCAGTCTGCGATTCGCGCCGCCATATTGTGTTTCAATAATCTAGATCTGCATTCACCATTGTTTTGTGTTTTGCGGTTTTAGAGATGGTTAATTACAATTAAGATAAGTATAATTAACACTAGCTATGCCACCAAGCATTGCTCAGGACATTCAATTATTCCATGATAATATTAGCCTAGGTTGGTACGACCGCCTTACATAATACCTATAACTTTTTTTTTTCATATTTTTGCTTTTAGCTCTGATTATGCTGTATAAGCGAAACCGGTAGGCTATTTACATTGTAATAAATTATAAGTGATACGTAAAACAGTATAAGTGTTTCTTTGTTTAAAAATATGAATATTTGGAAGTTTTATCAAGCGCCAACTGTGGCAAATATCAAAAACTTTTTTTTAATAATAATGGAAGGCAAACTAGCAGACGGATTTCCTGATGGTAAGAAATTCACGCCGCCTAGAGACAATAAAGGTGGTAATGGTGCGTTGCCAACCTGAGCCAGGGATGTTAAGCCTCGAGCACAAGTAAGTTTACCGGCTACCTTACCCTCCAAACCGGAACACGGCAACGGCAAGCATTGGACGTTATTGTGGCAGGAATAGGTAAGGCGGTGGTACCAATCTGGGCGAGTCACCACGAAACTCTACCACCTAGTAGGATGTCACGGTGGCAGTGACGATAAGCCTATGCTCGCCTTTTACGAGCTGCCTGGTAGGAAGGCAGATGGTTTATTCTGTAATGGAGCCCGGACCAACACGGGGAAGATCAATGTACGTCTTTGTTTTATTTCGTGATGGAGAATAGGATAGCTGCTAGATTTGCATACTTGACCTTAGATTCTGGCTATAGGATAGTGACACATCTGGCTGTCAGGAGAGCCGCCTGATTCTTGACTATTTCATGATATAAAAAAAATCGTAGGCACCAATAGAGGTTATTGTAAATGTGAACTACTGTAAGAAAATAGCGAAACTCCACCTACAACAAATATGTTAATACCACAGAATAAGTAGGTACTTAAAAGAGCTAATGTACAGAAGACTCACTGATGTACAAAACGCAAGCAAACTTGAATTTCTAGCCAAAGGCTTTATAGCGCTGAGTGTAGTCAAAATAATGTCACGCGACGTTAGTTATCTTCTTTCTTTATTTTTTGGCATTAGCGTTAGCATTTGCCATTAATTAAGTTGTAATTTGCATCAACTTACGTGATTTAACAAAATCAAAGTTAAATTACATATTCAAAATTAATAATTAGTCATCAAAGAAAGTAATATCGGGGTGTTGACTAAAGCGGTGGCTTCTTTTAGTTAAATTTGGCGGGAACGAGGTAATACGATACACTAATTTCTTCATGAACATTTCATTTGTGCATTGTAGCTGGACAACAAAAAGCGAAAAAAGTGCAACCACGTGTTCTCTCGACGTTAGCAATTTTTATTGTTTATTGTATAGTACTACAAACCCCCCTGCTAATCAAAAACAAGTAAACCAAACGGTAACAAGACATTGACGATAACTAACATGCCAGCAGGATTCCTTAAGGCGCTTTGTTAAATTATCTGAGAGATTACTAGGTCAACATGAATTGCCAAGATATGACTAAGGTGATGAGTCAGTGATAAAATACTCTGTTGCAATGTGAACGGCGAACTAGATAGCTCAGTCTAGCTGATGACGTTGTTTTTTATCATATCTGCAACCAATGATTATGTGTCGTAGGGAAGTGACGACACCAACACCAGTTAGTGAAAAAATCTGATAATAAATTACTGCATTACAAGCACATAATTGGCTTAATTTAAGGTTAGTACTACTTGTGTAATTTCTCCAGGGGTACTTATTTATTTATTTTTCATTGACAACAAACATGGATAGCGATAAATGGAAATGCCTAAAAGGTGGGCTTATCTATGTATGTACAGATTTCTTTCAGCTAACCTAAAAATTTGAATCTGTGATGAAACAGTGGAAGGCATCATGATAAATAAATAATTATGGCTAAGTAAATAGGCTAAACATAGCAATAATAATAAGAATAACATATAGAATAATGAACATAAAAATAATAAATCTACATAAATGAGAACCTTATGGCCAAATTTAGTGAGTGTTCAGAAAAATTATTTCAACCGCTTTTTGAGGGCTATCGCAGATCTCAATAGAAAGTGAATCCCATTATTTACAAGTACGGAAGATAAAGGAGTTTGAATAACATTGGACGTAAAATACAGAAAAACGAAGTATCGATTTACGAATAAAACGAAACGATGAATCACTGGAGTGTAAAAAATTAAAACGCTCACGAAGCTTAGTGGGAACAGATGGATTATAGCAGTTTCCCGCGACTTAGCACACACTTGTTTGTTAATATAAAGAAAGGAAGATTTTCCCGGAGTAAATCACGCCGAATCTCTTACGGGATAGGCAGAGAGTATCGAATGCCAAATCTCACTACCCTTGCAGACTTGTCTAGCTTCCTTCACGAGTCAAATACAGTTGTTACAACCCGTATTAACCTTCCAGGTCATATATGTAATTTTATTTTATATTGTTTCTTAATAATCTTTTTTTATGTTATTGAATGATAATCAAGCAGACAAATTTCCTGATACTAGGAAACTCGGCACAATGCAAGAACCGACCACCTACAAGCAAGAGTCAACCCTGACGTAAGAGTCTTCAAGAGGTATACCGATTGACGGAATTAAACTGCGGAGTGGAACTTCCTGCTATTACTAGGCGATAGGTTCATCACATCCCTACGTCTCAAAGATGAGTAAAGGGTGTTTTGTTTCTTCACTTGTACTTCCAAAAATATTAGTATTCCTACAAAGTTTTTGAGGTAAGATGGTCATTGTCTATCACATAATAATTGTCCTACATATATATGAGTTTCGTGACTCGGCCTGTCATCTTAACGAGCCATTTATGATTGATGACAACTTTCTAATTCACCATCTGATAGCTTATTTCGGCTTCTAGCGGATGTGACTGTACTTTCTGATGTCTGAGACGAGCATTCCAAGGAATGGAACAAGAAATCTTTATTTAAGCTCTGTAGCTATTTTTTAATTCATAGTCTGATACTATTAACCCTCAATAATGACTGGCATGGTCCGGCTTGGAGAGTAGGGTAGCTAGACTTGCACAATAGGCCTAGCATCCTGGCTATATGACATGACCCTAAACATCTATGGTGTCTAGACAAAACGGTTGTCTCTTAGGCATAGTTCGCACTGTGAATATTCCGCGCGGTTTTTTCGCGCAAATAAATCCGCGCCGCATCACAATTTGCATCAGATCACAAAAAAAAAATTACGCACGAATTTTTCACCGCCAGTGCGGGTACTCGTATAAGATTTAATTTACAAATTGCGAGGAAAAAATCGCACAGTAAAAATTCTCAGTGCGGACTAGGCCTTAAACCCTACAGTCAGAAAAGTCGTATACTAATTCGCTGTCTTATCATAAAGACTTTAACTAATATAAAAACCTTGAAAAAGACTAACTAATAATTACTTGAAAAACCTTAACTACTAAAAACTTGAAAAGGGATCGAAGATGGAGGCTAATCTAGAAAATACCTGTAGGGTTACTCTTGAATCTCGATATCATGCGAATTGGAAATTGGAATCGTATATGTCACTTTAGGTACTTTTACACACAGTTCTAGCGGATTATTAACAATAAGTTACAAATGAATTCAGCTTATCTGACAAAACAATTTATTGTTTACTATTAACAAAATGTTAATAATTAGTCAGTATTGTGTTCAAGAGTACCTAAAATGACATACTCGATTCCAATTTCCAATATTGCATGAATCGAGCTTCAAGAGTAACCCTACTGTTCACTCTCACCCTGAAGAGGCGCAAATCAAATTAAAAACACCTCCTTTGGCAGAAACTTTCTTACATTTTTGGATAGGTACTACTACTAAATAGTAGTCGTTACAGTTTAATTGTATTCGTATGTCTTAGCTCAGGAACGACTGCGTATTACATTAAAGGGGATACTTAAATATTGGAAAGTAACCAAATAAACGGATTTATTAGCCCTGATGATGCTGTATAAGCGAAACCGGTAGGCTATTTACAAAGTAATATATTATAAGTGATACGTAAAACAGTACAAGTGTTTCTTTGGTTAAAAATATGGATTTCTTAATAGTGACATTTTTTATTCTTATTATCTTCAAAACTGCTGGTCCAATTTTTATACGTTTTTTTAATTGAAAGCATGGTTTCAACTTAAAATCTAGGCCATTTCATTAAATTGAGACAAGTAGAAAAAGAAACATCGATAAAATGTAACCAAGTTGGTTCTGCACAAGCGAAGCTAGTAACCTAAATATGTAACATATTTAGGGTAGTATAAACAACATCTGCATATAGTACTACTATTTAAATTATGCGATTCGGCTTTACACCTTTTACTCCTTTTACACTTTATACTTTTAAACTTTACACTTTATTTGTAAATTGGCTGACCTAATCTAAATTTAAGCGAAATTATTAATTATGTAATAACAATTCTATATAGATATCTTTAAAATACATTCGGATTTTCGACGCCTGACGAATATAGTCGAAGCGCATAGTTTAAATAGTACTACTATAGTAGGTACATTATATACTAATATTTACAATTACTAGTTGCTAGTGACTTTAGTCGCGTCTTAATGTTTTTTTTTTTAATAGAAACAACTTGAATTGCAAAAAGCGATCCTAATTATTTCATTGGGTACCACATCAGGATTTGATCATTCTTTTTTCAAAATATATCAAATGATTCCGAAATGGTCCCACATACATTAATTATATTCTGTACATTAACACATTGACCCTGATAAAACTAATATGGTACCACCTCGGAATTATGGCCTATCTTTCTAAAAAAAGAAATCATCAAATTCGGTTGTGTGCCTGAGTAATCGCCTAACAAACGTATAGACAAATCGGTTACAAAGGCCTAGGACGGAGTTTAAGCCATAACTACCCCATGTACTAAGTAATCAGTCCAGGAACCGAGAAATGAATTTCAGTCAAACTAATGAACACATTTTAGCACTAGGAGAGTAGGCACTATGGACAACGCGTATCTAGCATCGAATCTGATAAGAATGATTCATGATGTTGAAATATAATATGGTAAAAAATGGCGATGGCAAAAAATGGCAAATGAGCATCGAAGGTCCGCGAGCTCTCGCAATCTGATAGCCCTTGGAAGTGAAAGGCGGACGCCGGCATAGCCCAAGCGACTGTTGCAATTTATAAAAGTCCATGTCTTACAATAAATCAAAACAAAAATACTAATCTAAAACCAACATTTGACTGGCTTAAAAGATGCCTATTCACAAAAATCTGATAAATTTTAAATAAAAAATAAAAACTTAAATCATCGTATTACTTATATGTAGCTCACTTTAAAGTTTGCCTCAGAGTCACATAGCGTCTGCCCCATCAAAACAAATTTAGTGTTTCAAAATATAAAATTTAACCTTTAAAGACATAATGAGAAAAGTGACATAAACGTGCCTAATAATCGAAACTGAAAGTATCGTAAGTTTTTTCATGTTAAAGAATACGAAACCACGGAAACGTGTTGTCACATTTCATAGACATGATTACACTGTGTTTGTATTAATTGCGGAGATTCGAGAATATACGTTTTTTCTTATTCCACATAATTTCGTAGTAATGGAATGTATGATTAAAACAAAAGTTTTTTTACATTTTTCATATTGCAGGCACTTGATAATCGGCGCAACTCTCTTAACGTATTGCAATTTCTATTATTATAAATATACTGTTGTAAAGTACAAATGTTGTGTAAATTGTATTTACACTGTAAATACACCAAGTTCCAATACTTATTAAGAGTATAAACTAAGGCGGATATCACAACTGCAACGGAGAGGTGATGCACATTTTAATTTTGTATTGAAAAATCTTGATTTGTATAAAACCGCATAACCCTATCACACTGCCACAGCATCTTCTTATGGCGATATTTCGAGGTTAAAGTATGCAGTAGTGCTGTGTATTATCCGTCTTAATATTTCTCAATCGCCTCCTAGACTACGAAACGTACCGGTCTCTGCTTTGTAGTCTATCCAGTAGAATGCACAAAAACCAGCGCCTGTATTGAGGACGACGACCCCCGTACTTACACAGATGGACAAGACAAACAATTAATTAATTTGCTATATAGACCACTTGAGACAATTAAGTAATAGTTCACACGAGTGAGTAATTTGTACTATTTAAACAGACCGACAAACCAATTTTTAATTTGGATTACAAAACCCAGCAAAGGGTAGGAACTCAAGGTTTATTTATATATTCAGCAGGGTCACGAACAAACGTCATCCGACAAGCAAGCACCAATAAGTTACCCATTGCCATTGTCAAGTATTGTAGCGGTATTTTTTTTTGCAGTATCTAAGTAAAAGAAGAAGAAATTAATCCAAAGTAAAAAGCGTGGGGTGCTTGATATTTTTTTAAACAATACAATCAATCTGTTAGCAACTATCTATAAGTAGATAGATTGGAACCGCAGTAAATTGCACCCCACGCTTTTTACTCTGGATTAATTTCTGCTGTTAAGGCCCCATACTTAGTCAGCCAGAAGAGCCAATCAGCACACTCCCCCGTTCCATGTTTACTATGAAATATTGCGCTCTAAAGTAAATGTCTTAAGCGCCAAATCACTATTTGACACTATAAAAGTAATTTGAAAAAAAAAATGTAAAAACTGAAACGTTATCTTTTAGGTATAATACTTATCTATGTTTATGTTAAATCTGGTGTCGATATTTTCATAATTGAAGTAGACAGTTGGGTTTTGCTTTCAAAAAAGGGTTAACTTTTTGATTTTTTTCTATCGAGCAAAGTGAAATGAATCGTGTTTTGGAAACACTAGTCTTATAAAGCATGTTAATCTTGCGTATTTTTGTTGCCAAGATCCGTAATTGCTTTGTATGAAAAAAACAGTATATTGCTGACGTATTTTAGCATACATGGCCCCTTAATAATAATTTTATTATAATTTTATTATGAGGTGATTAATTATGATCGATTGTTGGATCTTCTACTACTGTAATATAAAACTCCTCTTTATTAAAAAGTATTTTCTAGTTTTTCCATTAGCAATAAAAGCGTGTTTTTTTAGTTTTTTAAACTGTTATTTATTTTATCAAAGGTCAACTCAGATAACAAAAACTCATGGCTTACTGTTCAAAAATTAGATTTTTCGAAATTTTTGGAAAACTTTTTGTTTATGATTAACATGTTAGGATCTGACTGTAGCTTCGTAAATTAAAAAAGAAAACTTTTCAAACTAATATTTTTTTATTTTTCAATCTCGACATGTTCATCTGATATGAAACTTTAAAAATCTGATGCAAGTTAAATTAAAGTAGTATTTTAGTTTTACTAGGTTTAAAATATACAATTTTGTAATATGTATAGAGATATAGACAGATATAGATTGCGCAATATTCACACAATAACTACGCAAAGAGCGTGTCGTCCGACATTTTCCGATGGTGCCTGGGCTTGTTCAGAATACCGTTAACAAATGTATAGCAGAAGTGGGTTAGGTTGCGACATGTTGCTTATATTGTAATTCAATTATGTTATATTAAAGAGAAATCCATTAAATGCATAATTGCCCGTACGTTCATGCAAACTTCCCCATATTATAGCAATTTTTGGGGTTGATATTAGAAAAAAAAAGTTTGTGTTTGAGCTTGGATCTTAAGCTATATGCATATCGAATTTCGTCGAAAGCAGCGAAACTCGAAAGAGCAAAAAGGACAGGCTTTTGCATGGATATTACTAGCTTTCACTTGCGACTTTGCTCGCGTACCAAGTTACATTTGTTATTTGTAGCCTGATGTATAAAGTACACTCCTGTAAAACAAAAGCTTAAGATGAATCTAAACCCATTCAGTAGATTGGGCGTAAGAGGGCAACAAACATCCACCCAATCTCATTAACTTTCGCATGTCTAATAATAGTAGGATAGTATATTATGAATTTTTGCAACACTGGATATACAGCTCTACTGACTGAGTCTTCGCAAAACCAAACAAAAAAATTGTAGTCACAAAGAGTATTATTCTGTAGTCAAAACCTTAACTAAGTTCTAACAGAGGATTTCAATTTTCCAAACCTTATTCTGTCATCCCGTTGACCAAGTTTTGAATGACAGTTAAATTTGCCTCCATCATGTGTTCAGTTGGAGA
>NJDC01007657.1:82380-99563 GCA_002245475.1 Calephelis virginiensis
TTTGTTACTAGTTTAACTTTACTGCGGCTTGGAAAAATGTAGGAGTTTTTAATTAGTTAACTTTATATGGGTTCAAAGGGGGTTTATATAGAGATACCATTCTTGGTAGATGTTTTTGTTAAATCTTCTTTGGGAGATTTAAAATAATCTATATATATAAAAAAATCAAAGCCACTTTTCGTTGTAATTTTATAATTCAAGAACTGACTCACCCATCCAAACCAAATGTTTAGGCTTTGTTCGGTTTATTTAGCAGATGGTATATGTGAAGTTTGCGTGAAATCGGTCGAGCGGTTATTCATTTATCACATTTATTGTAACAAACAAATTAAAAAAATAGCAGATAATTTTGTTAATAGGTATTTTTCAGTAATATTAAAAAAAATCAGTTATTTTTTATATTATGTCATTAATACGGTCATATAAGTAGCGAAGCACGTACCGGAACGCTAGTTTATTTGTAGATAATTATGCCGAGTTTATTTTGTGTGTGTGTTTGTATTATGTGAGAAATCAACGAACATGCATACTGTCTCCTGATAAGAACAACCGTGGCCTATAGATACCATAGACGTGATAGGTGCGTCGCTGACCTGTAGCCGGCATGTAAGGCCTTTTCTGCAAGTCTATCGGCTACACTACCCTCCAAGCCGAATAACAGCCATTAGAGCGGAAGGAATAGGTAGACCGGTGGATTCCCACCTAGCAAGTTGCTGCATAGAACTCTACCACCAGTTAATTTTTTGACAGCAAAGATTTGAATGATGCGTTGCCAACTTGACCTAATGTTAAACGACTTGTACAAGTCAAGCTACCCTATCCACCAAAATCAGTAACGAAAAGGTACAGTGAGGACAACCTGAGCGAGGCCCCAGGAATAGCTAAGATGTACTTGTTTGGGAGACTTTTTACAGCTATCTAATCCGACTAGTTGCTCTGTTAGAATAATCTATTTTGTTATTATTTATTTTTATGATATTGAAAGGCAAACGCACACGGTTTTCCCGACTCCGCCACTTCGCCTAGAGACACCAAAGGTAGTATTGGTGCGTTGCCAACTTCAGGCCGGGATGTTAGGCCTCGAACAAAAGTAAATTTACCGGCTACCTTATCCTCCAACCTGGAAACATCAAATGCAAGCACTGACGTTATCCGGTTATCCGGGCGAGTCGTTGCGAATCTCTAACACCTAGTCAGATGTCACGGTGTTAGTGACGGTACATCTATGCTCGCCTTGTACGAGCCTGACACAGAAAGGCATATAGTCTGTTCTGCCTTCCTAAGCCAACACGGGAAAAACCAGTCCATCATTCCATTAGAATTTAGAAAGTGGAGGGGTCGTGACTTATCTATGTCGATTCTTCAAAATGATCAGCATGTCACAAAAAGCCTTGACTCCAAACGAAGTTTACGTGTACCGTTGTAAACACTTTCTACGCGTTCTCTATGGGAAACATATTGTTCTATTGTCTTTGGTTCACATTGGCTATGATTAATACTTAGTTTTTACCTAATCAAATTATAGCTGTGGTTCCCAATTAGTGATATGCGTAATCCTGGAGGTTTGAGGAATCTTCTGCGAGGGGTATTATATATTAAATTAACAATTTAAATCTTAAAGTGTGGTATCTCAATGTTCGTCGGTTAAGTGGGCGATAACGCACCTTGTGGGCGCTGGAATCCTAAAGAGGGTCGGTAAGAAAAACCTAAAAAAGTGTTTTTATTAAACTCCAGGCGAGAGAAATATGTTAATAATAAGGTTTTTGACAAGAAAAAAACGCCTCTACAATAGTTCTGATTTTCAAAGTAGGCGATACATCAAATAAGTTTGGATATCTCTGAACTAAGACATGAAAATTAACTATAACCATATACTACGTCGTTAAATGTACTTATATTCTATATTTTTTGAAGTGAAACTTCTTTAGAATCTCGCCCCAGACAGGATTTGAACCTGTAACCTACTGAGTATAGGACATAACTACCAGCGTTAATGGGTTAGAAAGGAATTAAAAATTTCGCCACGGGACTTGAATCCTCAGTAGCTCAATTGGATAGAGCATTCGTCGGCTTGAGACGAAAGGTTACAGGTTCAAATCCTGTCTGGGGCGAAATTTTTTCTTTCTTTAAAATTTATAGAAATTTATCCCAAGCACAGGGCAAGTTCTTAAATAAAAATTCTTTAGAATCGTTGTGGTTTCAAAACGGATGCAAAGGAAAAACGACAGGTAAGAGACACATATATAATATATTCATCTCATTCTTTTGTCGATTTACTGAATTTTCACTTTGAATCGCAAGCACAACTTTTTTTTTTGTTACTTTTAGTAGATGTGATTGATACTTGCAAAATGACAGGTAAAAAGTTATAATAGGATAATAACCTATCTAAAATAAGAGATACATAGTGCTATTTTAAATCGGTCGCCAGGTAACTGCTGTTATTTTTTAATATTTAACAAAACTGTCTTAGCAACAAAATTTTGAAAGGCAACAAAATCTTTATCTATAGATGGGTTATTGTTTAATATTGGCCGATAATATAAAGGACTTAAAAGACTAACGGACACAGAAGCAACGCAACGCAAGGACGCAAAATGATTTTAACTCATAACTCGACTTTGAGTTACCAAAATAAATTACTGGACGGTCCTAAGTGCAAAGATTTTGAAGCCTATAAAGAAGAGATAAGAGCCAAGTAGTAAAATGTTTGCAAATATCGGATTAAGCAGTGCAGGCTTGTCAATAAAAAGCAATAACAATAAAAATTTGCTCTCGTAAGCTTTCCTAAAATTACAAAAACAGAAGTTTAAAAATAAAGACGTTTCTTTCTATCTACATTTCACGCATGGCCTATAGACAGCATATACGTTGTAGGTTCTTTGCAATCCTATGACCAGGATGTTAGGCAAATTGTGAAAGTATACCAGCTACCTTAACCTCCATACCAGAACATGACAGTAATTATGGCGGCATGAATAGGTAATATGCTGGATCCCAACCCGAGCAAGGTGCTGCATAGCAATCTACCACCAGTGGTTTTATGGTGATGATCTATTTTACTTAATATGTTCTTCCCTACAGGCAGATGGTCTATTCTACTCACCGGCTTCGTACAAACACAGGGAACATGCAAAGTTTTTGTGAATCATACAATATAAATGCAACAAAGTGTTGGAAAAAAAATTCGAATGGGTCGAATCATTATTTTCAAAGGCGTTTGACTTTGTTATGGGCCTGTGAAATAATTTATTTTGGTCAAAACAAGTAGATTTGTAGTGTTTTTATGAAGGATAACTCAGTGTAAGAACGTTAAATCCGTCTGATGGAAAGCGTAGGGTCTAACGAGCCTCATTAAGGCACACATTGATGGTACGAACAATGTATGTACCCAAATCATAACCCTGTATTATGTAAGCGGCAAAAACCATTGCATAGCTTGGGAATCGAACACCATTGTCTTCGTAACACTACGTAATTGTGTGGTAGTAAATTGACAGCTGTATATAAGGTTCCTCGTTTTTTAAGGTTGGCAATAAGTCGTTAAATTGTGAAAGTTGATAAGATTTAAGTTTTCTCGCGAATTAACCTTTTTACCTGGCTTAGAGAAAGGGTTACCTTTTGACGCGAATATTTGCATGTATAATACTGGACACTATAATAAAGGCAGGAAACTCGATTCAAGGTATTGCAAAGTAATAAAAGAAAAATGAATTTTATATTTTTGAACGATCAAGAAGATCTAGAGGCGAATTATCCTTAACATAAACTAGGCACTTGCCTAGGGGCGCAAAGTTATGAGAGGCGCGGGAGACAATGAAAAAAAGTACAACACAAGTAATTGGCAGCCTTATCCCTCAAAACTACCAAATCAATTTCGAAGAAGTTTTTTAAGCAGTAGATCTAAACATTTCTTTAAATATCCAAAATCATAAACTAATACCTAGTGGACGCCCGCTACAGGGACACCATTAATTTTTTTGTCTAGGACGCTCTCGACATTTAATCTGCCTCTGAGTAGATCTCAATTATTCCCCACTGCTTAATATGTTTGTTATAGACTAGTTAGTATACAAAAATAATTCAATTAATAAATTCCACGATGGATCACTATAGTATGTTTTAGTAGTTTTTAACTTTGATTTTTTCCCCACTACTGAGAAAAAATTTTACGTTGTCAACTCATCACTCAATTTTTTTTATTTAAATACAGTAGTTTAAAAATGACAATTAATTAGTATTATTTTTAACAAAACTGCAGTGGTGATGGTGATTATGATGCTTAAATAGAGAAACCGGTTTGCTAAAATATAATAATTAGATATATGATGTAGATAGTACAAGTGAAATTAAAAATTGTGTCCAGCATAAGAGTAATAGTAAGATCTGTTTGCTAGTCCTTATATTTTGCCATTTTGCTAGCAAAAATGGCATATACACCCACCTAAAAAGAATACCTTATACGTATTTAAATCTTCTGATCTGCTCATAAGTCTAAATGAAGTCCTGAAAGTGATTGTCGACTGCGGGGACTGTCCGCTAGTCAGGCACTATATCTATATTAATTTAATGAAATCTTAAAAAAACTAAGCAAAAAAACCCTACTTAGAGATTGGATTTTACTTATCTGAAATAAACTTATTATTCATTTATTATTTTAAGTACAATATTTTTTTAGGACTAGAAGAAATCGCGGCCTAAAAGTACATAGGTAGATGTTATAAGTGCGACGTATATTAAATTAAAGGACTTTTCATAAGCATTCAAAAAGTTTACCTTGACAATAACACCAATCGCAACTGTTTGTACAGTTGCCTTAAGTGTTTTTCAACAGACTTACAACAATGGTGGTTCTAAAATGTACTTCTTTAATGTAGCCTCAAAATATTATATATTTTACTAAATAAACTTTGAGTATAGGTAGTACCTATTAGGTACCTAGGTCCTTTTACTTTTTTTTAAATTGCACTTTGGTCCCGTTTAAATTTGATTCAAATCTAAGCAGTGGTTTTTGAGTCTTCTTCTTTCTTTAGGTTTTGGCCTTCACGTTAGTATTTTGCCACTAGTCAAGTAGAAATTTACATAAAATTTTATATCAATCATAATAAGTCATCAGTCATAAGTCGTCAGTAAGTAATGTCAGGCTCTTGGGTAAAGCGGTGGCATCATTACTCAAGCTCATGTAATGAGATTTGGCGGCAACGAGGTAATACACGATACGCTAAATTCTTCATGATTATTTCATTTGTGCACTTTCACTGAACAAAATTGTACAAAATGCCACCAAAATTGACTAATTTCACTCAAAATAAACACTAAATTCAATAATTATGAAAAAACGTCGACCATCTTTTCTCTCGATGGCGCCAAAACTCGGTTTTTGAGTCAATTTTTTTTTCTTTGACCGTCTCGTTGGCAAAGTGGTTTGCGTACACGCCTAATTTCAATAACCAACTGCAAGGTTCAGGTTCGATTGACGATAGGGACAGGCAATAGTGTGATGAATGATGATCATCGGTATCTGCATTTTATCGGATCTGGGTGTAATTAACATATTTATTCCAATATTTATTTATTTTCTGTGTATTAGTAATGTCGATTAACATGTATGCCATAACCGTATTATAACTTGCTTCCTTGGGGTTTAGCAAAGAGTATATAAATACTACGTAATAAGAGGCGGGACTTCCATAGATACATAGCAAACCCGAATTTTGTATGAAGTTTACTTAAAGTGACACATGTCACTTGACATAACATGGTGCAAAGGTATAACCCGTATAATCTGAAAGTAAATCTAAAGGCATTCAGATATAAGGCAACTAGGGTCGTATTATTAAGGTGAATAAAAAACATAGCAAACTTATTTTTTTATATGAAAGTTGCATCAAACTGGGGTTTAGATTCATTTGTTCAATTTTTTTTTTGTTTTTTTTGTAGGTTTCGCCTATACACCGCTATTCTGTGGCTGATGTGTAAGACTAATTTGTCCAGGTCTATTGACTCCGAACAGGAACATGACATTGTCATTCATTGTTGCTGCACAGCACTTTACCCCCAGTGGTTCACTTGGTTTTCAATTGCCCATTTACTCGCCTCTTACGAGCTACCAGACAGGATTGCAGACAGTCTATTCTACATAGAGAACCCAGACCAATACGGTTTTTTTTGTGAATGACTAATGTGTTGCCAACCTCCCGGTTTTTACAACTTCACCGGGATTTTTTTAAATTTTATTTTTATGATATTGACAGGCAAACAAGCCCTAGCCCTAAAGAACGAGTCTATGAATGCGGAAGAAGCCAGGTAGGTTTGAAGGATCGTGAAATTTGGCACTCGATACTTTGCCAAACCTTTAGAGACTTGGCGTGAAGATATGTCTGAATTGAAAAGATCATGACAAAAAATTGTAGTAAGCTTTTTTTGTGATAATGGAAGGCGAACAAGCAGACGGATTTCCTGATAGGAAGAAATTCACGCCGCCTGGAGACATCAAGTGGTAATGATGCCTTGCCAACCTGAGACCGGGATGTTGGGCCTCGAGCAAATATAAATTTACCGGCTACCTGATCCTCCGAACTGGAACACCTGCCGGAACAAGGCAGTAGTACAAATCCGGGCAAGTCAGTACGAAACTCTACCACCTAGTCAGATGTCACGGTGTTAGTGACGGTAACTCTGATTTGTGATAAAGTTTGAGATGTCGAAACATTATTACGTTGAGCTGAATTTGGTCTGACAATACATCACGCGAGTAAAGTCGGGGGAAATTCTTGCATTTTGTTAAGTTGCGTTAGGTTAGTTCATAAAACTGGTTCAGCTCAAGTTAACTGGTCAACGGAGCGAGTATAAATAGCTCTGACTCATGCGCCCACGCACTGGAACGTCTTCGGATTTATAACATACGGAAGAATCATATATTACTTTGAATTGAATGAAACTATAATGGAGAAATGTTGTTTACGCCGTTTTGGACCTGTGTTATAGGCCTCGACCAATTTTAATAATCTACAATAAGAGTAGAGTTTCCCCGTGTTGGTCCGGGCTCCTTTGCAAACCATCTGCCTTCCTGCCAGGCAGCTCGTAAAAGGCGAGCATAGGCTTAACGTCACCAGCACCGTGACGCCCTACTAGGTGGTAGAGTTTCGCAGCGACTCGCCTGGATTGGTACCACTGCCTTACCATTCCTGCCGCATAACGTCCAATGCCGTTGACGTGTTCCGGTTTGGAGGGTAAGGTATCCGGTAAACTTACTTTTGCTCGGGGCCTGAGGCAGGGATGTTCCCTGCCTCAGGTTGGCAACGCACCATTACCACCTAGGGTGTCTCTAGGCGGCGTCAATTTCTTACCATCAGGCAATTCGTCTGCTTGTTCGCCTTCCATTATCACAAAAAAAAGTTTACTACAATTTTTTGTCATGATCTTTTCAATTCAGACATATCTTCACGCCAAGTCCCTAACGGTTTGGCAAAGTATCGAGTGACAAATTTCACGATCCTTCAGACCTACCTGGCTTCTACTGCATTCACAGACTCGTTCTTTAGGGCTATACTCGTTCTACTACATTTATCTGTCTAAAAAGTTATGAGTATTTTAATAAAATTTCAGAACATAGAATTTTCATGGTACAAAACGTGAAATTTAATTTTTCAAACACTCGAGTGTGCGGTCGAAAATTCCTTTGTCTATGACGCGGGTTGCAAATGGCGACGACCTTCAGTCATTCACGAGTTACCCTTTGGATATCTCATAGATTAACAGCGCACGTTATAAAAGCAGCGAGAAAACTTTCAAGATTCTACTATTCTTTGAGTGTCATAGTTAAACATTAACAGTAAACCCAGAAAATTAGTGTACAAAATGTTTTTTTTTTACAAGAGGAGGCAAACGAGTAGGTCACCTGATGGAAAGTGATCACCGCTGGCCAAGGCCATCCTCAATACCAGGATCATATATGCGTTGCCGACCTTAAAGGAATGATTACGCAAAATATATACTTGTTTAAATACATTTGTAAATCCATCTCTTTGGTCTAGTAAGTAGTAAGTATTTGTAGCTATTTTAGGTTTAAGCTTGGTGTAAAAATTTAACGCTTATCGTCTAATTAATAAACACGGAGTAAAGTACTCCTAGGTTCAACCTGGTATTATAGTATTTATTACTATGTTACATAATTCGTCCAGATTAAGGAATAAGCTTCCTGTATCGATTAGGCAGGTGACTAATAAGATTATATTCAAAAAGAAAACGTATGAAAATCTATTTGAAAATTACATTTAGTGCTGTACTATTGCATGCTTGTTTCATCAGACCTTATTATTTATACATATATATATGGTTAGAAATTTTGTCTTGTTTGCTGTCTACTGTATATTATGTATGTTATGTGTATTGTTTCTATAATTATCTATTCATAATTTTATTTATATAATATCCTATGTAGTTATATATTATTACTGAATGATTTTATTTGTATGTACATTCAAATACAAATTTTATTTATTTTATCCTTGGTTTTTGTTTCTTTGGTACCTACGTATTTGATCTCTGTCAGCCTAATGGTTGACTGGGAGAGAATGCATTTAGCATTAAGTTCGCCTTTTGTACTCACTTTTTTTTTGTTTGTGTACAATAAAGTTTTAATAAATAGATAAATAAATGTGATACAGACTATAATATCAACCAGATTTTACTTGCACATTAGTCCACACTTATTAATAAGACGATTAGCGTCTTGTTAATAAACATAGAATAACAAAGGACTAAAATTGAGTTAATATTATAGTCTGTATCACATTGTAAAAGAGATTTTAATACCAGGTTAAACCTTGGAGTTAAAGTTTAGCTGCTCGTAGAAAGTGCCTAATCAAAAAGAAAAGCAATTATTACAATATTTTTGAAATTTTAATAGCAGTGCTGCTATGCCGACCATTCTCTGTCTCTAAGGGGGCGGCCATGATTCTGTATAGCAGGGACAGACAAAGAAAATACTACAGACCTGTTATTGTTTTAAATCTTTTTCTAAACTTTGTTTATCTTAACTTACGAAAACTACTGGGACTGCTGGGACTACATTCAGCCCACAAACATACCAAAAGACCTCTACCAAAACCACAATCTCAACAATGCGAAGAGCCACAGAAACCCCTCCGCGCAGTAATCAAATAATAGTCCCCAGCGCAGTTGAGATTTGTCTCCTAGCAGACAGCATTTAGCGCGAGCGTTATATTTTTTACTTTGTACAGTCCATACAACTAACTAGACAAATAATGCATTCTCGGGTTGAATAATCTGAGTCCCCAAAGCGCGGTAACGATGTTAGAACCTCTCCGTCAGTGACACCATACAAAATAAAAATAAAAAAATGCTGGTTCAATTGGCAGTAAAATTTACAACTTTTTATCACGAGCTAAAAGGATTTTAATTTCGTTACGGAATTAGACATGTTAAAAATTAAGAAGTTTCGGGCGTTTATATTAGGTTGATACCCACAATCTCGTAGGAAACCTCTTAATCGATGGCAAACTCGTATTAAATATTTATCCTCTTTATCCCAAGCTAAATAAATAACGATTTAAATTTTGTTAGGGAATGGGATGTGTTTCGAGAACTTTTATGAGTTTTTAAGAACCTTTTTATATTTAAAAGATAAAGACTCACGCAAGAAATAAAAGCGTCATACGAAAACTTTATAACCGTTTCTTAAATTTCGAAACACATAAAATTATGTATTGAGTAACTGACCTATTTTGTTTCTACTGTTTTACATGCATATTTTAAATAAATTAACGTTTTAAAATTACGACTGCTTATAGTACCCATCTACTAAATTTGTTAAGACGAAAGTGGCAACAATGCCATAAATGTTAGCCTGTCCTATATGAAAACAATTTGGTTTTTACATTGACCTCTAAGTATGGGTTTTCAAATTTGAATAAACAGTAGAAAAGGACCAAAGAGAAAAGGACTTTTGGCGCCATCGTGAAAGTAGTTTGGCGTAGTTTTGGTCACTTAAAGAGCACAAGTGAAATATTTATGAAGAAATTAGTTTATTGTGTATTTAAATAAAAAAAAAAGATTTTTTTAATGAAAATTAAAAAATGAATTAAAAATAAATAACAAGAAAAATAATTTATTAATACGGAATACGTATACACTATGGAACCAAAAATCAAAGAAGTACTTAGAACGAAGAAGAAAGAAGTATAAAGTTTTTTTTTTCATTCTAATTTACATAATGTTTGGAAATAACTTAATATTTTTTTCGCCAATTTTATATTACTTACTTGTTTTACATTTTTTTTGATAGGTATACCTACCTATAATAAGATATTTTTAAATAAAATATGAAGTTTAATTAACTGTAAAAAATAGCAGTTCATTTCATTTAACATTGTTCAAAATGGGTAAAATTAGATAGATCAGTAGAACGTTTCAAACGCCTTGTTCTTTGTTGCAGCGAAAGTTGCTTCAAAGAAGCTCTTTGTTTATCAAGAGCCTTCTAACCATCTATAGCTGCACTTAGGTAAAAGAAAATCTTGTCTACGCGTTTTTTTCAAAAATGTAACAATGGTGGTAATTTTGTTGTGCTCTAAAAATAATAATTTTAATTTATCGCTATCTTATTTTAACGAAAGTAATAGAAAGAGACAAAACATTTTTAGTGCTGTCAGATTAGTCCGTACACTATATTTCAGCAGATATTAAATCTATCACTCGAAAAACGTGGATTTAAAACATTACAATTTGACGTATCCAGACTAACAAATGTGTTAAATGTTCTATCTCTTTTGTTTTTGTTTCATTTATAAAAGATAGCATGCATCTAAAATAAGTTTAGTTTATAAACAGCAGAATCACCATCAGTAACTTTAAATTTTGGTGTAGTTTTTTCAAATGTTGGGTTATAATGAATTTAGTTTCAAAATAGGTAGTGGAAGGTACCTAGTACCGACTAGCTCCGCAGTAAGTTACTTGTATCTTAATTACAATGTTTGCATTATTAAACGATTTTAGGGGACTACGAAATTTATTTAAATTAAAATACCTACTGTGTTACGCGCGCTTTACGCATTTGCATTTGCATATTTCTTACATCTCTAAAACTGAAACATAGCTACTGTCCCTTCGAAAAAAAAAATATATTTTTTTAAGCTTTGCATAAAATCTAACTTTAGTTTGAGCGCCACCTTAAAATACGTGACTAATAAAATTCATTTATAAATCAAAATGTGACTCAAACTGACAAGTCACACTCCACTCTAACCATAACTGACGTGATTCTATTTCAATTTGTCATTCAAAAAAAAGCAATTTTTTAGATGAAAGGGCGGATAAAATTAAAAAGAAGATAAAATCCTGTTTTCTTTGTCTCACGCAAATACAAATTAACCAAGTAATTAAATGATTAAGCGTTAACCAAAGCCGTGTAATTTCTAATAAAAATGTCCTTTTTTGGATTGAATCAATGTCATTTTACTTTCCATTTTATTCCAATTCAGCTTATTCTTGAACTTTTCTACATATGTGAGATAATAACAATAATAATAAATAAACAATCATTTAATAGTAGAAAGTAGTTGAAAATGAATGTCCTGGATTAAATCCTGCTGCTATTTTGTCAACGATCACGATTCCGATGCCTCATTTAAAAAATATGTATCTTCACGCCCATATCCCCGAAGAAGTAGGCAGAGATACAACCAAGGCACCCACGACTAGCATTATTACATTTTTATAAATCTACCTATATATAAAAGTAAAAAAAACCTAGGTAGGTTTGTATCAAAGAGTTAATTAAGCCAATTACCATATAAATTGATAATAGTTTCTATGTTCTAATAAAACCATACCTATTCATTTTCAAAACCTGTTCGCGTACTTTATAGTGACTAGTTTCTACTATGATATCTTTCGCACAGCCTACATCCTGATAGGTATTTAACCAAACCTCCCAATTAAAAGTAATTATGATGTTTGTCTACTTCAGTTCTTTTATCCTAATAGTCGTGGTTTCTTATAAAAAATAGTATGTCCACTTAGGACTTAGGACGTCAGAAATATTTTTAAAAATACTTTCAAACATTAACAATTATGTAATCCAATACCCATCTTTATAATAATAAGTAGGTATATAAGAAAAAACACGTAAAAAAAAACATTTTATGGACCCTACAGGTCGTTCCAAAACAGTTAAATAAATTTTTGACAGTGGTCAGTACCTACATTTAAAAAAATATGTCCACAAGAAAAATAACGCGATGTCTTTTTTCACCTACACTAACTATATGCAGAATAAACTCGTCCAAAAAATAAAAAATAAACTTAAACATTTGTAGAAAACAAACTTACTAGATATGTGCTCTGTTTTATGCAAGACAACCCGGACCTTCAATAATTTTATGAAGTGAAATAAAATAGATTTTATTTTACATTCTCTGAGTCAAATTAAAAAAAACATTTCATAAAACATTTTTCTTTTTTTTCAATAATGTTTTTTGTCTTGTGGTTGTATTTTATTACATCGACTCAACACGGTCTAAAAATTCGAACATCTATTTTGAAATGAGCTTATATAAATCAAAAAAAAAAGAACAAAATATGTAACACATTTTTTTAAATAATGAGTAAAATAGAATGTTGTTCCCATCTATTCAAATTCTAAAGAATGTTGTATTAAAATAGGTTGATCACGGCTTCATGATGCACATTTTTGATAAAATAAAAGATAAAGATATATTTACCACGATAAGGATGATTGGACGCCAACTCTAATACACAAACACTTGAAAAAGTAAAATCACAAAGTCGGTTTTTGAATTTCGAAAAAAGTATTTTACGGTTGAACGCGGCACCGACCGCCTACGCCACACCTCACTTTCAAGTTTCAAAACCGGTTTCAAACGGTCACGTAAAAGTATACACGCGACGAGACTTTATGCGACACTCACTCACCCTAGAAACGCCGGTGCTAGACTGGCGTACTAAAAAAATACTTTGTGTTACCATGAACTGACAGCAGTTTCCAATAATACTTTTACGTGGATATTGTTTTTAATTAGTAGCTATCAATGCTATTACTGAGTAATCGTTTGTTAGTTTATTTCAAATCGACAAAATTTGAATAATTACTCAGTCAAACGAATGTAAACCAAATAGAATTTGCTGAAAGGTAAGGTAGGCTTAGGATAAGAATCCTAATAAACAAAATAATATCACTGAATTATGTAGATATTAAAACAAATATAGTAATTTATTATGCATAAAATAAATTAAAATTGAAGGGTTTGCACACCAAATGGATATTCTAAATTGACATTTGAAATAAAAAAATAAACGAGAGAATTAATTATTATGATATTCAAGTATCTATTTACAATAGCCATATATTATGGTATACATCAGTAGTATATGACATAAAAATATATTATATCTAAGTTTAACACAAATTGTCAAATTTCATGTTTCTTAGGGTGTGAATGTATAGTATTTAATATATCTTAAACATGATATTTCATTTTAATCTACTAGCATTATATGAAAAAGTACACAGTTTTAATAATTTAAGCATCCAGTGAAGTGGTAACTTAAAGTAGCCAGTGATTTAATTGATGGTGATACATTAAAATTGTAAATATATATATGAAATTTTATTAATGAATATACCTTTCCATTTCCCTGTTACTTTCACCTTTTTGGCCAGTTATATTGGTGGAAACGTTACGTTTCTATTTACCCATATCAAGGGAAAAATATATACTTGGCAACCTCGTAACAGAACTTTCGTACGGCCATCGGATAACTTCGCCAATGCTCGGTAAATTCGGTAACTTAAGACCCCGCCTTCCAACATTCAAAAACTCGTTGCATGCTCGTTGCCCTGCAAAACCTAGAAAAGAAAAGTAGATCATCTTTTGTTTAAACAATTGGGTTTAAGTATGCCTTTGTCGTTTATAAACCATACTAACACAATTTAGCGCAGTTAGTAATTCAGACAAACTTAGTGTTAACGTATAATATCTGTACATATTAAGTGTTTGATATTAATTTAAGAGTAAGCACGTTAATTACCTACTACCCGAATCATACCTGTATTCTGGAAATTTAATAAGGTTGAAAAGCTTCGTCTGTCACGAACTGCGCGTCTTTCAATACCAATGAAAAAAACGACAATCTGTAAACACATCACTTGAGACAAGACTAATGATTTTCAGATTATGTACCTATCTCACTTTTTCTTTTTTTGATTATTGATTGAAGTGTCTTTGAAAATACGGAAATATTGTATTAAAAAAGTATCTTCATTGTATTATTATTTTGTTATTCGCAACGTAGTCTAGCTGTCCAGGGGGGTGATTATGTAACTCAGTTACCGACTCAAAGTGGATGAGTGTACATCGAATCGCTGTCAAATGATGTGTTTTGTATTTGCTATCTCCAGTGACCAACAGAAATACAATGGAGATAGCAAAAACAAATGACGTCATTTTGATGTACACTTTTACAGTTTGAGTTGACAACTGAGATACATAATCACCCCCCAGGTGTTGGACTTGGCTGCATGAGGTCCCGGGTTCGACTGCCGAATCGGGCAACAAAAGAAAATTTGATTTATCCAATTTTAGATTAAAAAACTGTAGCTCGGGATTGGATAGGTATGCGCCTGGTTGGCCATAGGCTTGCCACCTATCACATTGTTGGACTGTGTCTTCGGCTAGTCGTGGATGGATCACAAACTGGATTCATTAGGTAGTAAAATAATACGCATTTATTATTAGCATACTTTTTTGTCAGTTATTTAGTCATCAAAATTTTAGTGCTAACTATGTACCTAACTGCTGCTTATTTTTACTAAAAAACTTTACAGTGTTATTCAATAATACTGAGTTGGTTTTCATGTTTTTTTTAACAATCGGGATGTTGCCATTTTTTATTTTCACCAACAACACAGTTTAAATATGCTAAAATTTATGTTAAAATATTATTTCGTATTATATATAAACGCTTTTTATGTTAAAATATTTTATGAAATTGGTCAAGTAGTTTCGGAGCCTATTTAATACAAACTAACATGCAAACAATAAAATATTTCTTCTCTTACAATAAATAGCGATAATAGCTCCACATACCGGATCCAATTTTATTTCAAAACATTAAGGGAACCATCGAAATACCCATGTACAATTTTAACCAAATCGGTTTAGTCGTTTAAAAGTTATGTGAAATAAGTACCTGAGTCTAGATGTTTAGTATTTTTTTTTGGAATGACTAATGTGTTGCCAACCTCGCGGTTTTTACAACTTCACCGGGCTTTCCGGGCTTTAGCTGTTTAGTATTATGTCATAGACCTGAGTATGGAAGGTTAATATTTACTACTTGGTGTCCTTGGTGTCCGTTTGCACAAATGTGTTAAATTTCAAAAATGTATATATGTTTTTATTTGTTAATTAGTTATAACAATTCGATTGATTAATTATGTCAAAAATCCTTTTATATTCCGTAAAAAAATGTCTAAAACATTAAAAGTGACAACCTCATTTTTTCAATGGAGCTTGGTTACCTACTTATCTATATGTCGGAAGGTCATGAGCTAGTATACCTATTTTCTAAAATCTGTGGTCATGAGTGTCGTCGGTGCAACGTGTGGCGCATCCGCTTGTAGCGTCGGAAAGTCATGGACAAAGTATAGTTGTGATATTGTGGTCATTAGTACATTTGACGCCACAGGTGTATTGGATTTCTCGTAGCTTGTTTCTTATTGGTCGGTTTATCGGGAAGTCATGAATAAAGTTGCTTCGTTAGCACAACAGGTGGCGCATTAGCAAGTAACTTGTTTCTTATTGGTCCGTTTATCGGGAAGTCATGGATAAAGTTGTCTCATTAGCACAACAGGTGGCGCATTAGCAAGTAACTAGCTACTTATTGGTCCGTTCACCGCGGCCACATGTATATAAACCTTAGCGCCGCCATATTTCGGCATATTCGCCATATTCCTCCCGTCTCTTCGCCCACTGACGTAAATCAGCTGACCGACGAATTGACTGACTCCTTAAAAAAGGCCATCTCAAATTCCTCCAAAAATACCCCATTTAAATCTTCCCCACCCCTACCCGATTTCATAGTTAAGAAAATTAAACACAAGCGAGCCCTGAGGAAGAGGTGGCAAAACACCCGCTGCCCTACCCTCAAATTACAATTAAACAAACTGACTACCGACATAAAAAACGATTTGCTTAACCTAGCTACTGATAGCTGGGATAAGCGAATCGAGGAGGCTGACGACGACTAGTCGTCGTTAAACCGGCTATGTCGTCAGCTGACCAAATCCCCTCAACTCGTTAGACCCCTACGTCACTCAGACGGGACCCCTCGCTACCGCGCACATGATCGCGCTGAGATCTTTGCCGAACACCTACAACGCCAATTCCAACCTAATCCGGTTGTGGATGGTGACCATGCTGCAGCAGTAGCAGCCTATGTTGCTGACCACCTAGCACAACCGCTGACGCCTGGTGAGGATCCCATAGTCTTCTCGCCTAACTCTGTTCGACGAGAGATTATGAGATCCAAACCAAACAAGGCCCCCGGAGCGGATGCCATTACGAACAAGGTCTTGCGTCACTTGCCGTACCGCACGGTAGCGACACTGACGCGCCTGTTCAATGGGATCATGGGCACTGGGGAATTTCCAGCGGCCTGGAAAACGGGCCACGTCATCATGCTGCCCAAACAAGGCAAGAATGTCTTGGACCCCGCCAGCTAGAGGCCTATAACCTTGCTGCCGGCGATGTCTAAGATATTCGAAAAACTCCTGCTGCAGGATTTGCACCAGCACTTCCAACCTCGCCCGGAGCAATTCGGGTTTAGAGCTGAACACAGCACCACCCTTCAGCTGTCCAGGGTCATGCATATTTTGACTGCGGCGCTGAATAAGCGCGAGCAGTCCGTTGTGGTTCTCCTGGACATGGAAAAGGCGTTCGATCGTGTTTGGCACGAGGGGCTCCTGTACAAGATGGCCAAAAACCACACCCCTCTCAGAATCCTCAAGGTGTTAGCCTCCTTCCTCAAAGACCGGCGATTTCGAGTGGTGGCGGATGACGCTCTCTCCATCGAGCGTCCCATCGCTGCCGGAGTACCCCAGGGTAGCTGCCTGTCTCCTGCGCTTTATTCGCAGTACACCGATG
>NJDC01007657.1:99588-116442 GCA_002245475.1 Calephelis virginiensis
AAGAACTAGGGCGGTGCAAGGGGAGGGCAAAACCACCGGATTTGACCAAGGGAAGAAATTCCACATCGAACGACCTGGCTGTTGTAACAGCCAGCGGTAAAAACCAAGGCTGAGGGGCTAACGCCCCGGAACCTTTTTCCTTACCTCCTTACTTACTCCTTACTTAGTATTTCGGCAGACATGCTTTGGGCACGTCAGTGGATGGACATTATGGAACATCAACAAATTTTATTGCAACGTGCACTCCATTTTAAACTTTATTTCAAGTAGTAATCAGATATAATTTGAGTATACATTTTTAATTTGTTTCAATCGGTCACAAATACCAACCTGACAGCAACCATTTTTGTGTCATTCGATTGGCAATATCTTTTATGAGACAACTGAAAACTACCCACTGTTAAAATATCAATTTTTCTATCTTTGTTGTTGAGAAACACGTTGCTGAGAATTTGTTTTAAAAGTGTTACTTCTTTAATATGCGTTTTCAAATTAGTGTTCAGTTATTAATTTTACTGTTTTTAGATTTTCAGTAAATCATTGGACGTTGTAACGCCATTAACTTAGCGTATTTTTAGTGTTATTGTGTTTAGATCTTGTGTGCAATAAAACATTTTCATGGTTGTTTCGTTTAGTTTTAAGAAGATTAAGATTTACGTGTATATATTAAAATAGCATAGCATAGCCACTTTGCAAAATGAATGTCAATGTAATGTAATGGACAACATCTGTTGAAATATTCAAAATATTGTTCGTTTTAAAGATAAAGTATGTAATGGTGTCTTTATTACATTTACCCTGTACACAAATACCAAAATTAATGAAACTCAGACTCAGAATTACAGTACTATGTTACTCATCGTTCAAACCTGATAATACAAATTTGTGCCTCGTCGACAAACGATAAAAGTTGTAAGGTTTACGTCGTAAAATTTAACTTTGCGTGTATCGTAAGGTACTTGGTGCAGTGGTACTTCTGAAATTTACTATGATAAAATTTTGTAATCATGACATGACATGACAAATAATATTCTGCAGATAATGGTAAAATTCTGGTGTTAATTATTAAACATGTAATCAAAAAATCGACTTTTATTTAATATATTTATTAAGTCATGCTTGTACCAGTAAATCTGGTCTTAATATTTCGAAATTGGAATTTTAATAATACTGAGCTGTGGGGGCTATTTTTATCGAAAAAAAGCACATCACTAATATTTATCGTAAATAATTATCGACCTATCCCATCACTATCCAATGTCAATTATGACAGCTTGTCAGTGGGGCCAACATTGTACAGTTTATGGTTACGCTACAATATTGTGTGGTTGGTGTTATTTGCTTTATTTCAGAGCTGAACGAAATATAGTTATTGCCGTCTCTTAGAACGTAGTGATTATATACTCTTTGGGGCACGTCTCTCAGTGTTTGGACCACTGTCTAGTACGGAGGTCGCCACTGGTAATAGTCTCTCCCTGTCATAGGTTGAGAAAGAGACACTTCTAGGTCGCAATTGTTAACTCAATTGGGATCTAAGGGCCCAAGATGTGGGTCATCCGGGGGTTGCATTATTCGGTCGGCACTCACGCAGGAGAGGCGGGGTGGAGCTCCCCTTTCCCCTTAGGGGGTTTGGCGTTTGCGTAAGCACGAACACCGTGACGTGTTTACGTAGTGTTGCCATAGTAGCAGGCTTACTCCAGTGTTTGATGGTTTGTTTAGTAACAAATGGGTGTACGCTATAGTTGTTTGCGTGATTGTGGTTATGTTTGTTAACAGTGTAGTGAGTAATTACTTAGCTATTCTATTGTTTATAATTATGATGAGGTTTACGATGTAGTTGTACGACTAGATCAGGTGTTACGACTTTGTTTTGATATTTCTGAACAATTTACTAACTACCCTCAAGTTGTGAGCTCTCGGCCTACTAGTCCCGTGGCTCCTGTTCGGCCTGCGTTTGTTTGATATTATCTACGACATATATATTAATACCATGCTGCCAAAACTTTGGACCCCTTTTTACGAAAATTGCGCAGATATAATAATATTAAATTTGGCACACTTATAGTTTTTGTGTAGGAGAAGTGCAGGACTCTAATATTTTTTAATAATAATGCTCATAAAGTATTAAATCTTAATATATATAAATTACGTGTCACGTTGTTTGTCCGCGATGGACTCTTAAACTACTAAACCGATTAGAATCAAATTTGCACACCATGTGCAGTTTGATCCAATTTGAAAGATAGGATTGCTTACATCTCAATTTATAATAAAAAAAAAATTAACATCCGAGCGAAGCCGGAATAGGCACTTGTTAATAAATAAAACATTACCCACACTTCCATGCATTTGACATACACAAACAAATATATTGATGATAAATAACGATAAAAGATCACAGACGGCGCACTAAAAAGTTTTGAAACAAAGTACCTAGTTGGTCTTGAGAAATGAAGATGGCGTTCTTTTCAAAAAGATCTTAAAATTTACTATAGTCGAATTTCGACCAACGGGCGACCACTAGTTTTATCAAATAGGCTTAATTTCTCTCAAGGAATATACTCTTTCTTTCTGTTCTTTCTTTCTTTAGGTTTTGGCATTCACTTATGACAATTATAATTAGTCATAAGTCGTCATGGAGTCATGTTAGGGTCTTGGGTAAAGCGGTGGTCTCACTACTCAAGCTCATATAGTGAAATTTGACGGCAACGAGGAAATACGCGATACGCTAATTTCTTCATGATTATTTCATTTAAGTACACTTTCACTGAACAAAATTGTACAAAATGCCACCAAAATTGACTAATTTTACTCAATATAAACACGAAATTTAACAATTAGGAAAAAACTTCCACCATCTTTTCTCTCGATTGCGCCGCAACTCATACACATAGTTCTACGTATTTTTAAGTTTATTTTTCCATTTCTAGGACCGCCTCAGACCTTTTGGCCATGCTACCACGACTTCCGTATTAATAATTTTTTTCTTAATAATTATTCTAATTTCACTTCTTCAATTTATAATTATCTTGATTTCCCTTCTTTTAATAGCCGTTTGTTTTACTAAGTTCAAAGGTTATTTAAGTTCATGAATACGTCTTCAAGTTGAAATTCCTTGAAGTTTCTATATTATGTTTCTTCGTTAATTTCTTTGTTAAATGTGATATCCTGGAACATGACACATTACACACAAATTATAAAATGAAAATTCTGAACGCCAAAATCACCTTTTCTGACGACGATGCCAAAACTTCCTCAGCTATGTATGAATATTTTTTTATTAATCTTTTGTTTTCCTTCTATCTCCTATAATACTAGTGTTATATTATGTAAATAAATAATCTCATATCATAATATTTGTTTTTTTTTGGTAGTTTCGTCTTCAATATTCTTTCTTGTTCAGGCCTCGAACAAAACTCTGAAATCTCCAATTTTTCCTTACGGACTTACACCACTTACATCACATGTACAAATCTCTAAGAAATATTTACAAATACCTACATTAATTTACACATCAAACATTTTTATCATCAATACACGAAGGGTATTGTACGATTTAAGAAATATCTTCGGAATCGAATGGTTTTAGATCGCCACGCATCAAGGTGATGGGCATAATGCCTTAAGCTCTGACGCGATATCCGAATGTAAAACTTGTAAAAATGAATGTAAAACAAACAACTTCTCAGAGCATTCGCCGTAATGATTGCGGTAGAAAGCACTGAGTAACCCAATATTGCTACGCAATGCAAAAGAATCAAGCCGATTGGTAATTACGGTATTTGGCAATTCGAAACGTTTTACATTGAATGCGATCAACTAGTGATTAATTTAAGTTCTAGAATACTCAGTAAAATTTGAACTACATATTTCACAAAAATAAAGCTATAAAATGAGTTGTTTGCCTCAAAATAACACTATCATCAAAATAAGTTCTGTCTTAGCATTCGACGCAGTGAGTGTGGAACATACGTTCAACTCTATTTTACTCATGAATTTGTAGAGCATTGCAGTTTGCACAAAACTGCTATAACATATTTGATCAAAGTTATCACCGTATGATTTCGAAAAGGTCGACCAACATTTTAATGAACATTTTCTAAGATGTATACAATTGTCATTGTCAAAACCATTGTTAAAAGAAAGTGAAAAATAGGGAGTTTGGGCGCCACGTTGAGAATAGATGGCCACAGTTTTTGTAATTATTAAATTTCGTGTTAATAATAAGTGAAATTAGTTAATTTCGTAAAATTCTGTTTATGAAACGAAATAATCATGAAAAAATTGTGTGTCGTTACCGCCAAATTTCATTAAACAAAGAGTTTAATAATATATCTAGGTATGCGCTTAACTAACTTTTTTGAAGACTTATGACTTATTTTGAATAACTTAAACCCGAATTTGTTAAATCAGATAACTTGATGCAAATTTCAACTTGATTAATGACGTATGCTGACGCTAGTGTCAAAAATTAAAGAGCCAAAGTGGAAAATACTAGCGTCCCCAAGCGGAGATTTTATTGATCTCAAAACATGCGAAAAACAAAAAAGTCAAAGTTGTTTTAGCTGCCAAATTGCCATTTTGTAGTTTTGGCGCCATCGAGAAAAAAGAATATGGTCGAAGTTTTTTCATAAACATTGAATTTCGTGTATATATTGAGCAAAATTAGTCAATTTTGGTGGCATTTTGTACAATATTGTTCAGTGAAAGTACACTTAAATGAAAAAATCATGAAGAAATTAGCGTATCGTGTATTTCCTTGTTGCTGCCAAATCTCACTACATGAGCTTGAGTAATGAGGCCACCACTTTACCTAAGACCCTGAAATGACTTATTGACGACTTATGACTTATGACTAATTATAATTGAATCCCGATTTTTGAAAATTTGATGCAAAATTGATGCAATTTCTACTTGACTAATGGCAACATGCTAACGTCAATACCAAAACCTAAAGAAAGAAAACTTCTTCAAAAAGGAGAAAATACCTACGGAGTTTTGGCGCTATCGTGAATGAAGATGGTCGTTATTTTTCGCAAATATTGAATTTAGTGTAAATTGTGAGTAAAATTAGTTACTCTAAGTGAGAATTAGTTTAATTTTGTTCAGTGAAAGTGCATAAATTAAATAATCATGAAGAAATTAGTGTATCGTGAATTTCCTCGCTGCCGCCAAATCTCCAAAGTGAGCTTGTGTATAGTGACCACCGCTTTACTCAAGACCCTGACGTGACTTTGTAAATAGTGTTTAATGACTGTATAAGAAATAATTAATACGGTAGACGTGGCAGCATACCTAAAGGTAACCTAAAGGTCTTAGCAAGCCCCAGAAAGGGGCAAACTAACTTAAAAAAGAAAGAAAAAAGGTGAAAATACTACAGCTGTCGCCTGTCAACGCAGTGCAGTGTTGCCAACTCTTCATATTTTTACGTAGATCTACGTATTTAAGGCCGTTTCTGCATATTAACGTACTTCAGTTAAAAATCTACGTAATTTCTATCAAACTTGACGAATTCGCTTATAGTAACACTTTAGGATAAATAGTTTTTAATTTTGCTAGTTTCGAGAAAATATATTGAAAATGAGGGTATCTAACATATTTATAAACTTATCTATACAGTCTAAAGCTAAACTAACCATAATACTCTTTATTTAAAACACTTGTTTCAGGTCTTTCTATTTTTTTTGAAATTACTAATTTAAAATAAATTACGTACAGTCTAAAGAAACAATAAAAAAATCACGCTTTTACAATAGCAAATTAACGAGAAAAAACAAGGTCGCATCCACGGATTGCCGTTTTTCACAATTACTGAATTTAATGTACCTCATATTATTAAGTAAAATTAATCAATTGTGGTTGCATTTTGTGTTCAATTCAAAATTTAATTACAGTGCAAACATGAAGTATTAAATTGTAATGTGTAAGTGTGTCTATATTCAGTTTATGCTGAACCAAGATTATAAATTACGAAATTAAGCCATCCTATTAATATTATAAATGCGAAAGTTTGTAAGTATGTATTTATGGATGTTTGTTACTCTTTCACGCTCGAATGGCTGAACGGATTTGTCTGAAATTTGGAAGACAGATAGATTGTGACCTGGATTAACATATAGGCTATTTTTAATGCCAATCGCACACCGGGTTTCTGTGAAAACGCGGGCGAAGCCGCAGGTAGCAGCTAGAACTATATAACTAAATCCTATGCAAACTTTAATTTCAGTTATGGCCAAATGTTGGCATATAAAAACATATTAATAATAAAAAAAACCTTTTTGGATGTCGGTATAATAAGAAAAAATATTTTTTAATAAAGGAGAGCTTGTACTCCTGCAACAGGAATCCTAAAAATCTATTAAGACTGGAAGAACTTGGAGTAATATCAATTTTAAAAATTAGGATGATAAGTGACAAAAAAAATACAGTATATAACTAAGCATGGAATCGTTGTGAAAATATTACCCGGTATTCTCATATTGATGAAAATTACATTGAATGATTCGTTACGTACATAAAGATCGAGCATTTAAAAGTGTATTTTAAAAAAGGTGAGAGGTGTCAAGGGACACCCGGATGGAACGAAGTTCTCTCTCCCCCCTCCCTCTCTCAATCTCTAGTAATCTCTATCTCTATCTCTCTTATAGAGAGAGACAGACAGAGAAACATGAAAAAAAATAATAAAAAAAACAAACATGCGCAATCCGCAAAACTTACAATAGCATACTATAGCAAAAAGTGTCGTGACAACTTTTCGTAAGATTTTTTTCCGTCTAGCCTCCTTTCACAACGTCACAGAACAACTATAGTACTCCAACAAGAAATAAGAGTACATGCAATTACTGTGGGTTCAAAATGTCTTACAGTGCCATATCTTAGTGTCCACAAACATAAGTAGATTTTGTGGGACATCCTACCCTGCCATTGTTTTCATGGAAATGTTTTGGAAATAACAAGATTAAATTTCAATGATATACATGTTGTAATGTATTACTGTAAAAACTGTATATTATCAAAATTTTAGTTTTATCAGTAAATTAAGAACAACAATACACTAGAACACTTTCTATTTTTACACGAATTTTTAACAAATCATTCTTCTATTACACACATAGTATATTACATCTTTTACGTACTGGGAAATGATACAAACAAAGCTTTTTTTATGTTTTCTTTCGACGTAGTTACAAAAACAATAATTATTGTTTCACTATCTCATTTCTCTATGTATATCAGTATCGTTTAACTTTTATTCCGTAATTTGTTACCTCACATCGAAATTCCGTACCTGACATTGGCTACACAAGTTATGAAAAACTATTGAAAACCATATTTTTAAAAAATAAGAAGAAGAATTTGTCAGCGTGCTATAACCAGCCTATACCTATGACATCCAATTGAAATAAAATTTGATGCAAATTTCTACTTGACTAAGTATCTTCACGCCCATATCCCCGAAGAAGTAGGCAGAGGTACAATCAAGGCACCCACGACTAGCCGAAGACACTAAGTCCCACAATGTGATAGGTGGCAAGCCTATCGCCAACCGCGCACATTTCCAATCCCGACCAACATTTTTTGACCCGGGATTCGAACCCGGGACCTCATGCAGTCAAGTCCAACACCCGGACCACTTGACCACAGAGGCTAATTGACTAATGGCAAAATACTAACGTATAGGCCAAAACCTAAAGAAAGAAGAGAAGAAACTATGACACCGCCCGGCCCAGATGTAAATTAAGCCTTTGTTTTGCTAATTCTGCGTAAGCAGTGTAACTGTTGTGGCAAATAATCCTCCAAATGACACAGAATGTGACAAGCCTAACTAATGGTAGGCTACCTACCTAAAGCACCGCCCACCTCCGCGACCAGGGTGCTGATTACGTATCTCAGTTACCAATTCCGCATAAAGGAAGAACTCGGGAAACAATATAAATTCTCACGTCCTTTACATGTGACAGCCCTACCTAAAGTTCCCATCTCCCACCTTCGTCACTTTCGCAGATTCGTGACCTGGGTGCTGATTATGTATCTCAGTTGCTAACTCAAAACTCAAAAAGAAGTGAACATCGAATAGCTGTCAAATGACGTGGTTATATTTGCTATTTCAATTTACCGACGGAAATACAACAGTGATAGCAAACACAAACACATTTGATGTACACTTTTCATTTTTGAGTTGGCAAGTGTACATCAAATGACGTCATTTGTGTTTGCTATCTCTGTTGTATTTCCGTCGGTCACTAGAGATAGCAAATATATAACACGTCATTTGTCAGCTATTTGATGTAAACTTTTCCATCTCAGTTGCCAACTCAAACTGCAAAAGTGTACATCAAATGTTGTCATTTGTGTTTGCTATCTCTATTATATTTCTGTTGGTCACTGGAGATAGCAAATATAAAACATGTCATTTGACAGCGATTTGATGTGCACTTTTTCATTTTAGTTGGCATTTGACATAATCAGCCCCCTGGTCCCGAAGGTGGGCGATGGGAACGTTAGTTAGGCTTGTCACATTCTGTGTCATTTGGAGGATTATTTACCACAACAGTTAGACCTCATTCGCACGAGAGCTTTTTCAACGTCCGTTAAAAAGCGCTAATATAGAACATAGCTCATTTCAAGTAACTGTTCATACGTAGCGTTTTTAAATCGCGACGCTTTTTATCACACACTGTTCCATTTTCAGCGCTGAGCGTTGACGCTAAAATAGAATAGACCATACGAAACTTCATATTACTATTCGCATCAATCAATCAATAACATACAATCAATTTGGCGTCATGCTCGTCGTGCATCATTACGATGTCCCCCAGTTCCCCTTACTTTTTTTAACATTTGTTAATGAATATTGCTTAGTTTTTTCATTTGCGGCCCCGTAGAATACGTAACTTTACGATAATGTTATTTTTCACGATATTCTTCTTGTAGTTAGGCTCCAACATTTTTTAACTCCGAAGCATTTATATTATAGGCGTCCCACATATACTTTTCGCGATTTACCTATGGCATCAACTATTTAACGTCTGCGTAGGATAGACGGTATTTGGAAGTGCGACGTTGCCAGCTATAGCTTTTCTACCGCGCGCTTCCCGCTATTATCTAAATACAACGTAATTTTTGTTCACAACACACGGCGCACCACTCCAGATGGCAGTGAACTCACTGGTGGGGTCACCTGTTGGCTAGTCTTCACTATACTTGGCACTATATATATAGGCGCATGTTACTTGGACTATTTTATTATACTAATATACGTGTTTATAATTCCAACGTCCCTTTTATTTATCACCTCGAAGAATCAAACGGATTATGTCCATTGATTTATAAAAGCTATGCATCTCAGAAGTAGGCATGTTACTGAAAGACACGTCGAAATAAGATGGCCTCTTGTTTGTATCCATATATCGAAACAAACTATTATCACCTGTTATACTCAGAAGAACATTTTTATTTTTTATATGAGTCTGATATATGGCTAACATTTGAATAAATGCAGGGGTTATTAGGATTTTCATGGTTCTCAGTTAAAAGAGACGCAAAAGTATCTCTAAAAAAATCTAACTCTCTAAAAAGGTAAATTTTTTTCGGGATAAAAAAACTAATTATTAATCTAAGTTACCTTCTTTGAGTATGCCAAATTTGGTTTAGCAGTCGTTGCGTGAAAGAGTAACAAACAACACAAACTTTTGCAATAATAATATTAACTAGCCGCCCACCCCGGCTTCGCACGGGTATAAAATATACATATAAACCTTCCTCTTTAATCACTTTATCTATTAAAAAAACCGCATCAAAATCCGTTACGTAGTTCTAAAGATTTAAGCATACAAAATGGTCATAGGGGCAGAAAAAGCGACTTTGTTTAATACTGCTTAGTGATTAGTAACAAGGATACCTAGCATTTATTCACATCCTACTAATATCATAAATGTGAAAGTTTTCATGTTAGTTTATTTCACACTCCTTCTCCTCCTTCACTAAAAAACTGCTAAACCTATTTTCATGAAATTTGGTACGCACATAGAGATTTACTCTTTTTTATTAACAAGAATAACACAAAGGATACTTATTAACCCAAAACAATGTTTCTTTGGGACAATAAACCACGCGGGTAATGCCGAGGGCAAGAGCTAGTTATTACGTAATTACTAATGTTGCAATGTAATTTCACCGTGTTGGTCCGAACTCCTTTGCAGAATAGACTATCTGCCTTCCTGCAAAGCAGCTTGTAAAAAGTGAACATAGGCTTGCCATCGCTAACTCCATGACATCTGACTAAGAGGATAGTTTCGCAGCGAGTTGTCCAGATTGGCACCACCGCTTTACCTATTCCTCCCGCCATAATGTCAGTGCTTACCGTTGACTTGTTCCGGTTGGAGGATAAGGTAGCCGGTAAAACTTCTTTTGCTCGAGGCCTAACATTCCGGCCTCTGGTTGGCAACGCACCATTACCACCTTTGGTGTCTCTAGGCGACGTGAATTTCTTACCATCAAGAAATCCGTCTGCTTGTTTGCCTTTCAATCATAATAAAAAAGGTAGTGCCAAGAGCCTCCAAAACCGGCGTGTTTGTATAAAAAGGGTAATGAATGTAAAGGAAGCCAGACAGGTTTGTCAGGATCGTAAAGTTTGGCCCTCGATACTCTTTGCCTATCTCGTAAGGGACTTGGCGTGAAGATACATATGTCTTAATAGTAGGGCTGTACAATTTAACCGGCCATGCCGGCTAAAAAAGTTTGCTAAATTAATTAGCTAGCTAACCGATAGGCTTAGCTAATTTAACCGGTTAACTTAATTAGCTAAGCTAATTAGCCAACGGCTAACCGGCTAATTTTTTTTCAGCAATTCACTGATTCTTTACTTACAGACAGGTTCAAAAAATAATAATAATGATTTTTTAACAAAAATAACGTAAATAACGAAAGTAATTTATTTAATTAATTCACACTTAACAATATTTTGTTCATGACAATGGCTCTTAAATTAATTATTGATTTTTTTTTCGTAATACTTCAATTTTGATAAAGAAAAATCAATTAATTAGCATTTTCGGGTTAATAGACATATATATAGAATTCGAAAATAGTTAAAAGAATTTACTAAAAAATATAGAATCACAAACTGTCCTTTTCAAGTTTTAGGTGTCTCTATCCATTCAGAAGATGTACCCAGAACGCCTATTTTAATTCGTTATCGTGGTAACGCAAATTGCTATTGCTAATATTTTAACAGAAACCATTTCCACGTCTTACATATTCAAAAGACTAGACAAAAGTGATTTTAAAGCGTTCGTATGAACAATTACGTCGAGAACGCTATAAAAACGCCAAGGCTAAGTTTTAACGCAACGCTTTTTTAACTCTCGTACGAATGAGGCCTAACACTGCTTAGGCGGAATTAGCAAAATAAAGGCTTATTTTACGTCTGTTATAATGGATTTCCGCAAAGTAATGCCTGATTCAATAAAATACCGCCCGGCCCGCCCGTATTCTCCTTTCTTCGAAACATATCTTTTTTACCCTACGAAAACGGCTCCCAAAAAATGCAACCGGCAGCACTTGTGAAGAATACCGACAAATGACAATAGCTGACAGCTTGGAGCAACTTTCATGTAAAAAAATAAGTTTGCTATGTTTTTTATTCGCCTAAATCATATGACACTAGTTGCCTTATATCTTTATACCTATGCCTTTGGACGTACGTTCAAATTATACGGGTTCTTTTCTTTTCTTTATTTCTTTAGGTTTTGGCCTTCACGTTAGTATTAAGCCATTAGTCAAGTAGTAATTTGCATCAAATTTTATATCAATTTCAACTAATTTTAATTAGTCATCAGTCATAAGTCGTCAGTAAGTCATGTCAGGCTCTTGGGTAAAACGGTGGCCTTTTTACACAAGCTCATGTAATGAGTTTTGGCGGCAACGAAGAAATATACGATACGCTAATTTCTTCAAGGATTTTTTTATTTATGCACTTTCACTGAACAAAATTGTACAAAATGCCACCAAAATTGACTAATTTCACTCAATATTAACACGAAATTCAATAATTATTAAAAAACTTCGACCATCTTTTCTCTCGATGGCGCCAAAACTCAGTTATACGGGTTCTACCTTTTCTCCACGTTATGTCATGTGACATGTGTCACTTTGTGTAAACTTCATACAAAATTCGGGTTTGCTATGTACCTATGGAAGTCCCGTCTTTTATTACGTAGTATTTACATACTCTATGTCAGCTTCAATTTACAATGTATTGCAACTTTCATATCAAAAAATAAAAAAAATAAGTTTGTTATGTTTTTTATTCGCCCAAATCATATGACAGTAGTTGCCTTATATCTGAATGCCTTTAGACTTAATTTCAAATTATACGGGTTATACTTTTTCAAGTAAACTTTTTACAAATTCGGGTTTGCTATGTATCTATGGAAGTCCCGCCTCTTATTACGTAGTATTTATATACTCTTTGTCAGTTGTCTATTTATTTTTCTGAAATCGACTAAGTTCGTGAGTTGTGTAAATTTTTCTAAATTTGGTTTTAAGCAAAGATTACAGGTTTTTAAGCTACAGTGAAATCGGTGTAGAGAAACAATTTGTGCTTCTGTTGTATTTGTTAATATTCAGTTAGATATGTGAGTGTAAGTGTATTGGAAAGTGTATATACCAAAATTGAATTTATTTACCTACAAACGCCTACAATTGCTTTTTATCATACAACTTCTCGATGAATCAATTTTGGTATGCAACTGGAAATACTTATTAGCAAATTTACATGTATTATGAATAAGTCCTTGAATTGGTAAATTCGAAAAAAATCTTTACGTATTTCAAAATGGTTTTGTTCTTTATGTTTTAAAGGAATTTTGTTTAATATTACCTCTTATTATGGAAAATAAAATATTCGTAACTGTAATTATTCATATAAGAAGAAGGTTGCTGTTGTTTCTGACTAATTGTAAAACAATTGTTTCATAAATTGCCTCTAGTATAGATTGTATGAAGCTTTAACACTACTGGAGGTTACACACCTAACCAAGACCAGTTAGACTATTCAGTATCTTTCTAGTGATCATCACCGAAGAAAGTGTACATCAGATAGCTGTCAAATGATGTGTTTTGTATTTGCTATCTTCATTGTATTTCTGTTGGTATTAGTTGGTATCTCCATTCTATTTCTTACAGGAGATAGCAGTTTGGCGCAACTTTCATGTAAAAAATAAAAAAAATAAGTTTGCTATGTTTTTTGTTTGCCCAAATCATATGACACTGGTTGCCTTATATCTGAATGCCTTTAGACTTACTTTCAAATTATATGGGTTATATTTTTTCAAGTAAACTTTATACAAATTCGGGTTTGCTATGTTTCTATGTAAGTCCCGCCTCTCATTATGTAGTGTTTATATACTCTTTGGTTGGTATCTCGATTCTATTTCTATTTGTTACAGGAGATAGATTGGCTTATAAATAGGGAAATTTAACAAACCCAAAGAAAGAATATTTATTTACTTTTTACCAACTTATTTTATTACATTGTGGTGTGCAAATGTGTTTATATGTATATAATTTACCTCTTTAGGTTTATTACAAGATTAATTATCATTACAAAAAATGTGATTAGATTACATTCAAACCACTTTCTTTACTTTAAAGTGAGCACTTGAAAGAATTCTTATTATGATAGACTGTGATGATATTTTTAATGCCAATGGTATACATTCATATCTTGTCCAAATATTCTTTTCTGAGAACATAAAATAAAATATCGACAAACTTATAAAACCACTATAAAACTTAACACAAAATATGGTATTCTTGGCAAGCATGAGGACTGTGATGACATCACTTTCAATTGAAGTGAAATGAGCATAGATTAAAAGGTTGTTATCTCTTTAGGCATACATAATATCAACATTTGTCAAATAGAGACAAATAGGTCATCTAATTTTAGTTATACATCGACTCCAACAGTGTTAAGTTAGTAGTTATTATACTATTAAATTTGCTATAGAATGTTGTTGCATTTTTTTTTTTTTTTATATATATTCCTATTTCTATGGAATAGCCCCACTGATGTCATTAACAAATAGTGCTTACTCATTCTAATGTACTGACCTCTTTTTCATTTTGACTTTGGTAATTGACGTCACAAGACTCAGATCCAGAATTTAGGAAAGACTAAAATTATTTAAAAATGAATAAGTAATAAAATTAGTATATGGAAAATGTTTCAGTAAACAGTCAGGATGGAGACATCAGGGTCATCATTTCTTCGTAAGGCAGCTCCAGACTGGAATCTTGCAGGTGACAAACATCTTCTTGGTTTATTGGAGCAAACGCATCAGGTAAATTAATTCATTGTTAATTTATTTTTAAATAATTGTTTAATCGCAATTTTGTCCATGTAGAATAACATAATGATTATGTTTTCCATACATACATTCATGCCCAAAGTTTTAAAAGAACTATCTAATGTATGAACTCTAATTTTTATCCAAATTGCACCAAATTTGGTTCAGTGATTTATCCATAAAACTGTGAGAAAGCCAGACTTACGTATTTATAAATATTGCTATCTGTGTAATACCCTCAGCTTCATCAGCATAGAATAGTTTTTCTCACAAAGTCTCATTCCCTCTTATAGTCCTTTGGGGGTTGATTTTTGAAAATAGGTTCTTCACTATATGTATATCAAATTTCATCATTTGGTCCAGTAGCTTGACTGTAACTAATGTTAATGTAATGTGGAATAGTGTAACTAACAAGACTTTCTTTTATATATACAGATAAGTATAGTAGTATAGATTTACAATGTACAATATGGTAGCCAGTAAACTCATTTACTAAAGGCATAATATCCTAGAATCTAGATTGATTGGCATTCATTGATTGATTGATCATTAACAGCTTTGGTGTCTACAAGTGGCATACGTTTTTCACCATCAGAAAATATTGCTGGTTTGTCTTATGATATAATACAAAAAGTGAATGTCTATAGCAAAGTAAAATCATTATAATTTTTTGCAGAATATAATAATAAAATGTCAAGAAGTAAGCTCAAGACTGGATGAAATGGTCACAACACTGGACAGTGCTAATATAGATTTGCAAAATGTTAACAACAAGTAAGTTATATTTGTTACTCACAATCGCGCACGTACACACGCAAAGACGCATGCATGCACTTACACATACACATATGCATGCATGCACGTACACACGCACTTATGTACGCACAAAAACACACACACACACTGTGCATTTAGCAATGCTAAGCAAATATATAAAATGCAGTGTACTTAGTACTAACTTTCCCAAAGGTATTCGACACCCAGTGACACACTCATGAAATAAAACCCACAAATAAATAGATATCTAGATAAATTTCACAACCAGACTTTTCTTAAAGTAAGCAAGTTATATGCTTTTGATATGAGGGTAGGTCCAAGACATTGATACTAGTATAAATATGGTATGTGTAACGGCCACAATACAAGATAAGTAACTACATTTTATAAAAATATTAGAGACTTTGTTTTTAATCATAGCACTCAAGTATATTATACAAAGTTAAAACCAGTGTAAAATATCATTTTCCCCGTGTTAATCTCAGGTGAATACAATAGACCATCTGCCTCTCTGCCAGGCAGCTCATAACAGGCGACCACTGGTTAAAATATAGGTCATCACTAACAATACTACTGGTGATAGAGTGCTGTGCATCAACTTGCCCAGGTAGGGATCCACTGCTTTACTTATTCTTACCGTCAGAATGACTTGGTCATGCTCAGGACAGCACCTATAATATCTATGGTGTCTTTAGGCCAAGGTTGTCTGTTACCATCCGGAGAGCCATGTGCTTGTTCACTGACCTCTCACATAACAAAAACATTGTAGTTATTCAATTCAATAAAAATATGTCATATAATTCTAAAGTATAATGTAACGATAACTGTGAAAACTTTAGAAGCGGTGAGTGATAACCCCAATTTGAAAATCTAGTTACATATCAATATGGTATATTTTCGTCAAATATGCTGTTGTTAATACTTAATTGTACTTATTTTGTAGTAAGTTTAATTGTGCACATTAAAGAGTTCATTCGTTCATTCAGTCATTCATTCAGTCATTCATTCAAATTTACTCAATAACTATAAATCCTCAAATTTTTATATTTACAGATTCATGGCACTGAGCAACCGACAGTTTGTCGAAAGTAGAGTTTATGATGATGACATTGACATAGTTGAAGAAAATACTGGCAAAGTGAGCTTAATCCTTTTTTTTATTTAATATAATAGAATCTAGAATAATGTCCATGGCTTCGTACATGTAAGTAGTAAACTAATACAGAATAATTACTATTTGTTCATTTTATGGAATCATGACGTCATTGATACAGCAATATTCGGGATTTAACAAGCAACAGAATATTATAAGTTATACCTTGTATGTAAGCCCCACCACCTTAATGCTTGGGCCTTTTTAAACTGTTCGTTTTCTCGATCACTTTCTTTGCAAAAACAGTCGAAATTTTGGAATAGCCTCCCACAGGTTTTGCACCGAAATTCGCCCTGGCGTTTTTTAAAAATAGGGTTATTTAAAAACTTACATTGCAGTTGCTGACTTTTGCTATTGCAAATTTCTTGATCGGTAGTGTCTACTTTACATCTGGTAGCTCACTCGCTAGAATGCCTGTTTTTACTATTATAAAAATGAAGAAAAACCGGCCAAGTGCGAGTCGAATTCGCGCTCGAAGGGTTCCCTACGGTCACCTATTTATTAAAAATTACGTTTGCTGTATGGGAATGGAAAGGGGGCCCCTTTACTTTATTGTTATTTAATTGTTTA